>BQNB010160251.1:0-14820 GCA_026074375.1 Tanacetum coccineum | reverse complement strand
CAATGTGATTTTTTAGAATATATGTAAGACAAAGACATGTTAACCGACACATCAACTTTTGCACAAGTTTATATGATGATTTCCAGGATCGAATATACATACAAGATTGACAAGAATCTGATACGTATTATAAACAACATAAACTGTTACATTGTATATTTTAGACACACTTTACAACAATACATGTGCCGCGTATTTATAAGGTTCCATGCGAACCATCATGTCTATTCGGTAAAGGTACAACCGAATCCATAACTAACTTTATAACTACCTTTAACCGCTAGTCGGTTACTAACTATCTAACGAACAAGTTCAGTCCCTTGGCTTTCGTTTGCTGTACTTTGAACCTTGTCCAACAAGACTTTTACAATTACGGTCCAACAATTCCCCCCTAATTGTTTAAGTCTTGTTCTTCGAATCTTCACGCCTTTCTACGCGTTCTCTTCCTTTCTTGTCGACTTCGATTCTGTTCACAAACCAAACGAGTTCCTTCTTTTCTGTCGTTGTTGTTGTTGTCCTTTTCCAAAACGTTGTTCCACAATACACTTCTATGTTCTCCTTTTTTTGTTCCACACCGTGTTCTACAACAAACTCCAAATACCCGTCGGTATTTCCTTCAAAACAAGTGATCGGCTTGTTTTCTTTCTCGCTATTTGTTGGTCTTGGTATTGCTAACGTTTTCTTTTTCCCTTGTGTGTTGTTTTTGATTTCGCTTCCACAACGTTTCCAAATTCTCTACGTTGCCTTTATTTCTTTGCTTCGAAATCCAAACTTTCCTACACACAAAAACTTGGTACCACTCTCGGTAACCCACACCGAAACAAACTAAACCTTTGTTTCTGATTCTGTTGCACCGAAACAAAACCTTCCTTTGTTTCTGATTCTTGTCTTCCTTTTGTGTCGGTCTTCAAACGCCGTTCCCAACAAAAGTCTTTCTTTCCTTCCTGTGTGTTGACTTGCTTTCGTAACCACAATCGTCCCTAGACCCCTTCTTATTCACGGTATCCTTCCAACCAGGCCAAGTTGTTCTCGGTCTCCTTCCAAGTGATCTACGTTGTGTTGTCGCCCTTTTTTACTTCGAAATGCAAGTTTTTTTTCCCACACAACCTTGACACCCATCTCGGTATCTTTAACCAAAACACAACAAATATGTTTGTTTCTGATTTTTCTTCCCGTTGTTGTTGTTTCCTTGTGTCGTCCCGACACTTCTCCACACAATTCCTGAGCGCTCTACTTCTTACTTGTCACGTATACGTTTTCAATTTCTCTCCACAACAACGTTTTCCCCGCGTTATTCCCCGCGCTTTCTTCTACTTTGTGTCTGTTTAAACCCGGTTTCACAAAGTTTTAACCCACTCGTCTTCTTTACCGAGACGACGTGTATCTTTTCCTTTCTTGTGTCGCGTTAACAGCGAATCACAAAACCTTAGCGCTATACTTCTCTTGTTCCACGCTTTTCTTGTAAACGTCAAGAGTTTCTTCCTTCTTGTTTTGTTGTCGCGTTTCCTGAATTCACAACAAAACGGTCCACCAATTTCGTTTGATGCTTACGTTTGTTCCTTCAATCGATTCGTGTTCCTCTTCTTCTTCAAGAGTGGATTGAAGTCTGTTGCTATCTGCAACTTCCCGTTGGTTCTGATCGTGCACTATCGTCGCCAACAATCCAGGCGTCGTTTCTGTTTTGAAACAACACATATGTTACCACCGAGACTCTTCCGTTCCTAGCGTACCCTTGGTGTCTTTTGATCTTTCTGATCAAAGTTGAATCAACTTCTTGTAATCTTGCAAACCTAGCTCTGATACCACTGATACACAGGTGTTTATTAATATCCAGGATCGATTTCAACAAGATTAACAAGAATGATTCTATTATTATAAACAACATAAAGTGTTACATTGTTTTTGCCAGGACACTTTTATAACATGAAATGACTAATCTATTTATAAGGTTCCAACCGGTATGTTGAACCATTGTGTCCTTTCATCTTTGTCCCAACCGAAATAACTAACTTCTGTAACTAACATAACTAACTATAACCGCTATTCGGTTATTAACTAACAAACTAACACAAACAGCCCTTTGGCTTTGTGTTATTACAAATGAACATCCAACAAGACTTATGCAATTAACGTCCAACAATTCCCCCCTAATTGTTTAAGTCTTGTTCTTCGAGTTCTCCTCTTGTTCTTCTCGGTTGTCTCTTCCATGTTGCCTTCCAAACTAACACCAAATCTCTTGCAGTCCTGCTTTTCTTCCTTGGAGTTCCATCTAGTGCATCCCCTACTTCAACACTTATCTTTGCAAAAGCCTGTGGTTCCTTTATCCAAGCAGTCCCCACTTGCTATTCCCGACCACATCTTCTCCTGGCCTTTCCTGCTTCGATCTCTGTGCTCCCTCGTAGCATATCTTCACCATCCCTATGTACTCCTTTTCGCTTTCCTTGACCGCTTCTTCATCCGTTTGTGTTAGCCTAAGTAACAACCCACAGAAGTCTTTTCTCGCTATACCACACTATACGTTGCTTTTCTCCTTGTGTGTTGTTCTTGATCTCGGTCTCCTTTGAAATTCTTAGAACCTTCCTACACACAAACTCTTGGTACCACGCCTTGGTAACCACACCGAAACAAAATTTCCTTAGTTTCTGATTCTGTTACACCGAAACAAAACCCTCTTTGTTTCTGATTCTTGTCTACCTTTTGTGTCGGTCTTCAAACGCCGTTCCCAACAAAAGTCTTTCTTTCCTTCTTGTGTGTTGACTTGCTTTCGTAACCACAATCGTCCCTAGACCCCTTCTTATTCACGGTATCCTTCCAACCAGGCCAAGTTGTTCTCGGTCTCCTTTCAAGTGATCTACGTTGTGTTGTCGCCCTTTTCTTTACTTCGAAATGCAAGTTTTTTCCCTCACACAATCCTTGATACTCCTCATGGTATCTTTAACCAAAACACAACAAATATGTTTGTTTCTGATTTTTCTTCCCGTTGTTGTTGTTTCCTTGTGTCGTCCCGACACTTCTCCACACAATTCCTGAGCGCTCTACTTCTTACTTGTCACGTATACGTTTTCAATTTCTCTCCACAACAACGTTTTCCCCGCGTTATTCCCCGCGCTTTCTTCTACTTTGTGTCTGTTTATACCCGGTTTCACAAAGTTTTAACCCACTCGTCTTCTTTACCGAGACGACGTTACTTTACCTATCTTGTGTCGCGTTAAACAGGCGAAGCACAAAACCTTTACGCTATAACTCTCTTGTTCCACACTTTTCTCGTAAACGTCAAGAGTTTCTTCCTTCTTGTTTTGTTGTCGCGTTTCCTGAATTCACAACAAAACGGTCCACCAATTTCGTTTGATGCTTACGTTTGTTCCTTCAATCGATTCGTGTTCCTCTTCTTCTTCAAGAGTGGATTGAAGTCTGTTGCTATCTGCAACTTCCCGTTGGTTCTGATCGTGCACTATCGCACCCCAGCAGCAACATCCAGGTGGTCAATTTCTGTTTTGAAACAACACATATGTTACCACCGAGACTCTTCCGTTCCCAGCGTACCCTTGGTGTCTTTTGATCTTTCTGATCAAAGTTGAATCAACTTCTTGTAATCTTGCAACCATAGCTCTGATGCCGTGTTTATTAATATCCAGGATCGATTTCAACAAGATTAACAAGAATGATTCTTTATTATAAACAACATAAAGTGTTACATTGTTTTGCCAAGACACGCCTTATCACATGAAATGACTAATCTATTTATAAGGTTCCAACCGGTATGTTGAACCATTGTGTCCTTTCATCTTTGTCCCAACCGAAATAACTAACTTCTGTAACTAACATAACTAACTATAACCGCTATTCGGTTATTAACTAACAAACTAACACAAACAGCCCTTTGGCTTTGTGTTATTACAAATGAACATCCAACAAGACTTATGCAATTAACGTCCAACAGAAATTATGTAAAAGTATACAAATTATACTTTAGCATTATTGAAAAGTACAACAATATGTTGAATAAAGGTAGGCAGATCAAGCAAACCTTTTGGGTAAAAGTTGAAAGAGATCTGGCATATGGTGTGCGGGCCAAGCTGTACATTGCCGATCTACCTTGAGATCTTGGTGTTGTGAATCCATTTTCAATTTTTGGGGCAATTAATGTATTTGGTGATTTTAAAAAGCCCGTTGCATTATTATGCAGCACTAAATCTTGTCTCAGTGCTACCTTAGAAGGCCTGGAACCCATGTAGGCCTTTGCCAGCTCAACAGGTGAAGCAATCTCCTCCTTAAGAACCTGAAGACAATATAATATTATATTGCATATTTTAACAATGGATCATTTGTAATTATGTTTGACTCACCAATTATGTCGCATCCAAAGGTAAAAATATGGTTTTCTTTTAACTGTGAAGAGTAAACTAGATGAATTTTGTGTGATTAAAATTACGGCTTCAACCATAGGCGAGGAGCATAGATATTGTCTCGTTGTCTAGATTTGTAGTTTGTCTACAAAGGTTTTGTACAGCCATCGTTGTTCGTGTAGGATTCATGGAACGCTAATTTACGATAAACTTGTCTATTTTTGTAAGTTATTTAGGTACTTATAAACGGTAAATTAGATAGTGCATTAAAAAAAACACATTGATTGCTCAATTGCATACTTTGTGGTACAAATTGATATCCTTCATGTACACGGGGAAGGTGGTCGAAAGCATTGGCATTGTCTTTTTGTACATGGCGTCATCGAATCTAAGAGCGAACAAACTTTGTGATTTCCCACTTTTTTGGCTACGCATACCTTTGTGGTGTGTTTCTTTTAAAGTGAATTTCCATGAAGTGTTTTCAATCTTAAGGTTGTTTGATTAAACTTCTTCTAAAACCAAATACCCAAAAAAACCCAATTAAATCAAAATTTTGGATGATTTAACCACCCACCTTTATTATCTGGTACTTTACTATGACTCTTCAATTTTTATTCTTGAGTGTTATTTATATATGAATTTTGATCTTGGTCCATGTTTTGTTGTAAATTTAGTCGATAATGTTCGGTGAATTTTGGTCCTATGGTGAAATTTGGTTCCGTGCATCCAAACAATACCCACCAAGTTTTCGATATGTTAGCTGTTGCCTTAATTATGTGAAGAAGAAGAGGAAAAGCCAAATTCGTCCTCTAGATTGGATGTTATGATGTAACTTTTTGGTCTAATATATTTCTCATAGTTAAAATCCAGCTTTCATATGTATAAATTTTTTAAAATTTTATCATGTATTTATGTATTATATATTTGGCCACATTAAACAATAAGTTTATTACTCCGGTAGAGAAGAAAAATATAGAAAATAAGTATAGATTTGAGACCATCAATGGAACCTTGACAGTTGACAAAAGTAATAGTATCTCTCAAATATTGCGAACAATTAGTATATTGCAACGTTACACACCTATTGATGATGGTTATTTATCGAAATAAGTACCATTTACAGCCATAAAAAAATCATGGTTAAATTGAACAGAAGTATTGAAGGTATGTACAGCTGTTCCCAGCCCCCAGGGCCGGGATGTTTTTTTCGCATTAATGTTTATTTAACCGTCTTTCAATGTCAATCTTTTCATATACGTTGAAGGTTTTTGGTAATGCTACTTTTCCATTATGAATTTTTCTTCTTTATCATTAATGTTTTTTTTTGGTGCTTTGAATTTTGAACAACAGCAAAGGTAAATTTAAAGTATGTTCCTGACTAGAGTGTGCGCATCATTCAAGGGTTTTTTCACTCAAAACCAGAAAAGTTTGCTATTAACTTTAGATTAAGTTAATAGACACCGCAGTTTCGAATCAGTCGCGGCAATTTGTAATATTGTGGACACTTAATATGGGACGGAGGGAGTATATGATAACAAACATTTTCTAAGACGAGCCTTGGATATAAAAGGTTCGGTGTTGATGGCATGGATTCATAACCATATAAAATGTATTAAAGCAAAATAGAAATCTTTAGACCAAGAATACTAAACTGAAAAAGAGACATTTTGACTCCAATATTAAGAAAATTGCTTTTGTTGAATATGCAAGTAGTGATAATATCACCATTTGAACGGTGTTCTACTTCAATATAGTGACAATATCATCTATGCAAGTAGCAATGGTTTACAATCTGACGTTTTTATTTGTTCATGATTTGACACGTAAATAACGAAAAATAAATTAAATATACCCACACAATCGCCCTTTCATAACACTTCTGCATTAGCGCCTTAGAAGTCTCAGGAGCTTTTTTTTTCAGTCTATAGAGTTACCGCTGCTGCAACAGAAGGGACTTCACCTTCTCGCTTCTTTATGACAACTAATTTCCTCTTTGATTCATTGCAAAGAACTTTTACTAACCTGCATAATATGTATGCATATTTGTTCAGTGGCCTAATACTTTAGGGAATCTTTGGATTAGCAAACTAATGGGTTTATCGGTGTATAGATATTTGGGAAATCAATAAGCTTACTTTTTCCAGCTTATGAGCACAGTGCTTATCTACTTCAAAAGCAAAAGCTTTAGCCGAACTACTTGCTTGCTTAGGGGCGAGCGGATAACTACTTAAATAAGCAATTCCAAAAATGTCTTAAACAATTATATTACTCTTCTTTATTTAAAGCACCTTAAAATATGTACTTAGTTCTGATCTTTGTATCTTATGTTGATTTTCAGGTCATCATAGACTAGATGGCACAAAAAGAAGATTGGGATGCTTATCTTCCTTCTGACACCTAACTTGGCTATCTAAGGCTAGAAGCTGCAAAGGGGAATTCTGAATGGGATGCAACAGCTAGGTACAACAGATTGTTCATTTAACTTGAAAGTATAATTTTTTTTTTGAAATTAAATTATGTTAAATTTGTACACATCTTATATATATTATCTTATCGCGATATCGACAATGTAAAATACTTTGTGAGTTTATACGAACACACATATAAAGTCAAGATAAGGCACATTAAGTTTAACTGATCTCTTTTTCGAATGCAGTAGTAACCACCATCCGATTGCTTAAGTGTTTAATCTTAGTTGCTCAAGGTACAATCTTTACATATAAGCATCACGGCCTTTTATATATTATATGAATGGGCTGATATAGCCTAACAATGTATTATCTTTTTTGATCTAAAACGACATATTTACTCATTTTTTTATATATCAAATATGATACTATCACTACTACATCTAATACAATGGCATTATTAAAGTCGAACATTTTTCGTATAAACCAAGTTTTTTTATAAATTTTCAAATGCTATGTTATTTTGACTGAATCTTTGTGTTGTATGCAGGATTGTACCTACAAGTACTTTGAGATGATCTTGGTTGATCCAACCCATGTTGCTATCCGCAATGACCCAACGATTAATTGGATCTGTAACCCGGTGCACAAGAACAGAGAACTTCTATGACCTCAAAAGTTCAAAAGAAGGACGAGGTGCTATTAAAATTGAGAATAGGTAAGCACGTATTTTTGTCACATAGATAAATAACAAATTGCATTATTACCTACGGTTTACTATGTTTGGATACGGCGTCCTGCAAGAGCGCATGTAGCCTGATCCAAACACCTTTTGTTATGCTAAGGAGTAAGTTAATTTCAAATTGTATTAGGTGTCATATGTGTACGTAGCATTTTCAAACCATTTATTTATGAATGTGCAACCATTTTGATCTGTACACATACCATGTTTAAATCCAACCCTATCCTAATTGTTGTCCTACCTGCTCATCTTGGCATTTTTTAACATATCTATAGCTTTTTTGGTCTTCTTTTGATTTGTGCAGAGTGATAGTATTGGATCATCATAAAACTGCATTTGAGATGCTACAGGAAGGAGACTTTTTGGTCAGAATGTCATAGAAGTGATACATATGGGAAGGATCAGAAGTTGCTGCAGAACACAAAGCTACCCGTCGGATCAAAGCTAATCCGGTGGTTTTATATTCACTTTTCCATAAATTTTGCGACTTAGGTGATGTATGTATTTAGGCTAATTTTGTATCTAATTATTCCGGTATTAATTATTGTTTCGTTGGTTACCGTTCCATTGCAAATAATTAGCGTAAAATCCTTGCAACTCTGTCCACAATGAACGAACGTTAGAGCCCGGGCCACGTAGCGGAACCGCTAATCGTCCCGCAGCGGAGCGCGGGCAAACCCACTCGTTTTCCATACATTACTCATTTTCAGATTATTCCAATATCTGATGACTTAATTGTTTGTTGTACAAAATGATGATCTTATCTAAGAATGTGTGTACCAGATATTAGACAACGACATCAGACCATAAATTTTTGTTGCTTAATTTACAATTTCACCGATAGACAACCCCGGATAATCAATGAAAGACATACAACCTCTTACCAACATTCAAATACAAGTTTTAACCTTTTTATCATCAAATTCAATTCCGATTCATACCTTAACAGGCAGGATCACAAATTTATAGATTTTCTCATTTCTTAAACAAAATGCAATAACTAAAATTTCTTTATAACCAAGCATATTAAAATCTACCATAAAAATCAAAACATAACGATCCTAATCCACAATGCATATACATTAATGTACTAATTATATCTACATCTATACACATTTAAAAATCCAAATAAATAATAGATAACAAAAATATTGACAAATTACAAACAACTATATATACCCGCTTTTTTCTCTTCAGAAATGATAGCATTGACATCAGCCAAATCCAAATAACATCAACTCTGATTTAACACAATCCTATAATTCAAATTAGAATCTACTAACCTGCCGGCCATGTCAGCTAATCTTCACACCAAATTAGAATCTACTAACGAACCAACAAAGGACCATTTGTATCGAGCATGGCTGGGTTGGAGTGTTCTGGTGCCAGAACGTTAAAAAGGTGTGTATAAGCTTTAGCTCAGTATTTAAATTCCTATAACCTTTGTTTGTAAAACGCTTTCATAACTTGGTTCGCATGTCAAATTTCAAGACTAATTAAAAAATTTAGTAGTTTTGACTGTATTCCCTTGTTCTCATGTCAGCTGGCTTCTTTGCGGTTCTCCTTTGCAAAGACAATAGTTAGTTGTTGGCCTGACGAACATGACTTCCCATCTCATTTTTTGCTTCTGCGGATGGCAGTAATCCTATTTTGTTTCTTAGTATATGAAATGTAAAAATGGATTCTTAACGATACAACATGCCTAAAATATTACATTGCAACTGATAATACTTGATAAAAAAGTAAAGATTTGAAGGGGATTAATTTATCCCTACCTCTTCGATTAGCCCCGGCATGACTTTGTAGCCTAGCTTGGCTCTCCAACCAATAAGATCCTCACGTGAAATCAAACAGATGAAGTACCGGTGCGTCTACAATCTGCGAACAAACAAAGGAAACAACCGAAAAAGATTACAACGGAAAGCAAACAATAATCATGCAATAAAGAACTATCAAAGCAAATAATTACCTTCAGGGATAGAAGATGTCGAGTTTGTAGGATGGTTGTGAATAGCCTGCGTATTTCAAACGATGTTAGGATGTGCAGTTACTGAAGAATAAAAACGGTGATATTACGGTTCGTTGAGACACCAAAAATACAACTATTTCCAAGAGTATTTTCCGAATACATCAGAATCAGTGTTCTTTGAGACACGAAAAATATTACTACCAGCGCCGTGTGGACTGCTCGCTTACCCATTTTTTTGTTTAATAAAAGCCATGGCTCATGCATGCGAGTATGGAGGACAAGGCCTGCGAGTATGCTCATACCCTTTTATAAATAGGCTCAGGCTTGCGAGTATGGAAGCGGTACCGAAAACCCGCCATGGCTGCAACCGCGTGATGTCCCCGCCAAGATACGGGTTTCGTCAAACAACGCTTTTCGACACAACAAAGGCAGAAAAATCTCATCATCGCCCGTATTATATAAAATTCGTTAGCATACTGACCGGCAAAACACAGTCCTTCATCATCCCAGACAAAACATCTTGTTATATTATGTACTTTTTGTTAACAGTAAGGCAGCATCATCAAAGCATCAAGAAAGCGCAACATAAGCATACACGTGTGGATATGCCGCCAAAATATGGCCCAAACTACCAGCACCAAACAAATCCCCTTGGCTCAACAAAGAAAAACCACGATTAAAAGGCTGAGGCCTCATAGTATGACCATACCCTCTTATAAGGAGGCTCAAGCCTGCAAGTATGGAAGCGACATCGAAACCCCGCCATGGCTGCAACCACGCGGTCTCCACACCAAGATACGGGTTTCGACACATTACGATAAAGTCAAGCTTAATAAACTCGACCCGCCACAATGGCCCTTCTCTTCAATAGGCTCAGATAACTTATTCAAATTCGTCATAGCCTCAATATTCAATCCTTGAATTGCCATAAAAACATAAAGGGGACAAACGTCCGTCGTGGCTGGAAGCTTAATAAGCTTATACCACGACGACGCAAATAATCACATACTGACACACAACACAATAACACTCATCTCCAAAATGCAGCCTTTAAAGGCTTCACCGGAGTGAATTTCATGGGAGTATGGAGGATCGGGCTCGAGTATGGTCATACCCTTTTGTAAGCAGGTTCAGGCCTGCGAGTATGGAAGCGTTACCGAAAACCCGCCATGGATGCAACCACGCGGTCGCCTCGCCAAGATACGGGTTTCGACACACCACGCTTACCAAAACAACAAAGGAAGACAAATCTCATCATCGCCCGTTTATATTATAAATTTATTCAAAAGGCAGCAACGCCTCGTAGGGTCCAAACCGTTACAAGAATCATGTCGAATACCAACGAAAATTACCCACAAATGCTTATTCATGGGTATTTACCCGAAAATTACCCGTTAACTACCCACGCTTTAAAAAGAAAACATTTTACCAAATTTAGTCTCAAATTTCCCATGATTTTACCTACAAAATTACCTACGTTATAAATTTTATGTGTAATCTGTGGGTAATATACTCCGGCCAAAATGTTTCCCATGTCATAGGCAAATTTAGATTCCCACGGATTATGTTTTTTGTTCGTAGGTAGCAATCGGTGAGTAATCTCTGGGGAATTATATAATACCCACGACATTAACCTCGTGTTTTTTTCCGTGCAGAGTGTGTTTTACACAGTGTTCTAAAAGACGCATCATGCAGCGCCAAGGCTCGTTAAGGCGTGAGGTGTGACCTTCACATTACGAAATGGAAAAGGAGTCAACTCTAGGCGTGACGTAAGCGAGGGCCTGAAAAGGAACACTAAGGCGTGGCGGGTTTTTTAGATTAAACACCGATAAACTTTAAAAAAAAAAAAAAGGTTAAAGCCATAAATTACCAACATACTTTTTATTTTTTTCCCGAGTTAGGCAAAATAGAATATATACTCCCATTATAACCATCCAAACTTGTGAATTATGAAGTGTAAAAGATTTGTTAGATCTTAAGTGGATATGATGTGATTGATGTTGTGGTTGTATGCAATTCACGTTCACGGGATTTTACTCGTCTATGATCAAAACCGATAATGAATTAACGGGATTTTACAAGATCACTAGATAACCGTGAATGATTTGATTCGGAATCAGCGGCCAATGATTTAATTGTCTAAAAACAGATAATTTTCTGGCTAGGGTTAAAGCTGTTTGTTTAAATAGGCTCACCAAACTGAAACGGGCCTAAAAATACAGATGGGCCGTGAGCTAGAACAAAAACCAGTCTAACACAAATTCCAAAAAACTGAAAAATGTCAATAAATCATGGTAAACAAGCTTTTTGGGCCTCGAAAAATCCTTAACCAGCTAAAGGGTGGTTACAGCGTGATCCGTCACGTTTTTCTCTTCGATTTGAGAGGTCACGGGCCTTAAACGGACTTACGGATCAAAAGTTATGGCTGTTTTACTGAAACCCTTTTCGTCACACAAGTTTTTAAAAAAAAATTTCGTTCGGTCCAAAAAAATTTGCTCGTTCGATTCCACTCGTTCGGTTCCGCTCGTTCGGTTCCGCTCGTTCGGTTCCGCTCGTTCGGTCCGCTCGTTCGGTCCGCTCGTTCGGTCCGCTCGTTCGGTCAGCTCGTTCGAGTCCGCTTGTTCGAGTCCGCTCGTTCGATCCTTGAGCTTTTCACTCGTTCGATCCTTGAGGGTTTCCGTTCGTTCGATCCTTTTATAGGAAATGTAATTTTAATAATTTCCATGTAATTAAATAATTCCACGTGGAATTGACTTTTGTTGACTTTTTCCACCTCAACCATCTTAATCATTATGCTCCTTCAAATTCATCTCAATGTTACACCAACCATTATCTTGAATCCAAGTTCATCATTAAATCTATAGCATAAATCCATTAAGATTTGAGTTACGAAATAACCCAAATTCATTAAGATCTGAGTACCCAACGAGTCACCACAAACCTGGGCAAATATAACCAAACATGACACCCATAATCTTCATATTTGGTTATGTAGAAAACTAGAAGGGGAGGTTGAATAGTTTACCTCTTTTTAATTTAATGTGTTGTTTGTTTATAAAAACTTAGTTTCGATTTTATGCGATCTCAATATGTGCACAATATGAACAATATAAGTAAGTAAATAAATAACAAGTAAATATAAAAGACAAGATATGAAAGTTAGAAAGATCAAACCACAACGCAATGATTTATAATGGTTCGGCAACGAAGCACCTATTCGCCCTACTCCATTTCCCGAGCACCAAACTCGATAGTTCTCTTCACTATGTCAACAAACTCCCTTTAAGTGGAGAAAACCTTACACAACTAAGCTTACAACGATTTCCGACACTAAGCCAAATGTCGAGTTCTAATCCTAGATAGAACCAATCTATCACAACTAACCACACTACTTCACGATACTTCACTACTTAGCTTCACTTCACAACTTCTCTCCACTTCACAACTTCTCTTCGCTTCACAACTTCTCTACTCTTCACAACTTTTCTATACCTACACTTCACAACTTCACTTCAACTAGACACAATTTTGATCACACCAATCTAACACTACTTACTAAGATCACCCTGATCTAACTATACTTACAATAATCACAACAATCTACTTAATGTACACAACTACGATACACACCTTCACAATATACACAAATAATTTACAAGATATAATACAATTGCAACAAGGTTGCAAGGACACACACTAAGTTATAATACATTTTCACTTGATGGTAGGAAGTATTCTTCTCTTTCACTTGAGGATCTAAGCTTGAATCACTTGGAAACAAAGCTTTATGATTAAATGAACAAAGGATTGAAAGAAATATGTGGACTGATTTTAGACAGAAAAGAATAAGTGCAAAAGGTGAGAAAATCAGTAGGGAACAGTCCAGTATTTATAGGCAAACTGGGGAGCCTTTTGTCTGGCGAGTCCCCTTAATTGTGGTGTCGGTCCCCTTAAAATTAAGGGGGCCACCCTAGATGCTCCCCTTTTGTCTTTTCTGGGAGAGGTGTTTTCTTGAACATTTCTAGCCGTTTTTAAATAGAAAATTTGAATTCAAAATATTTATTTTGAATAAAAAATTTCTTTTAAATCTAAAAATATTTTGTAAAAGTTATAAAAATGTTTGTGACATTTTTATAAAAAATGTGAGGTTAAATAAAAATTCCTTTGATCATAAAAAACATTAAGCATTTATTTATTCATACCTTTAAGTGTTTAAATTGTCGAAATGAAAATTTACTACTAATTACTTGTTTACGTTTACTTTTACATTGAAAGTTTTTATATTTTGTGATTATCAAAACGTAGAGAGGTCAAAAAATATTAATAACGTTTTTAGGCATTATTTCTATCAACAATCTCTCCTTTTTTTATGATTACAAAATCTATACTCATTAAATGTAAAATTATTTTTAAACAAGTATTTAGTAAGTTTTATTTCCATTTCTCCCCTTTTTTGTAGATTAAAAAAGGCTTCGTCGAGGAATACGTGAAAATTCAACGGGATAAACGCTCCCCCTTGATGTGTACTCCCCCTCATTCGAGGGTACCAAGGAATCGAGCTATTGATAACTTTGCTACAAAACAAGTTAGAAGAACAAGACAACCATTTTTAACATATAGCAAATAGGAAAATATTTAAACATGTTGATAATGCTTAACAACTGTCAAGTTATTTGTGTAAACTAATAATCACAAATATATATCAACTAGACAAGCAATTGCATACTGAAAAAAAATATATGACTAAAGATCATTCATTAAACATAAAAATTGTATATAAAACACAATCATGCATACATCAAATAAAAACAATATGCTTGAAGCATATTAGTACAACATACATAAAAATTAAACTACAAATGTCATAATATTCCTAGAATTTTATAGGATTTGCTTGCAAAAGGTTTGGTTGACAATTATTTGAAAATGGCTAAACATGGTGTATGTTTAGTTTGGAGAAAGTAATAGTAGTGGTGGTGAATTGGGTGGTGGTGGTTGTGAGAGCATGTGTTCAATGTAGGAAAACATGTATTGGAGTTCATCTCTCAATCCAAATATGAGAGTACAGTTGTGAATGCAACACAAGCATTAATCTTCATGAGCTTCAAAAAGGTTCTAATGAATGGGATGACCAAAGAGACTGTCACACCCCCAGACGGGGCCTGGATGGAATACATGTCCGGAGGCGTGATTTTATTGAGCATCTCAAGTACAAAGCATAAAGAATGACCTCTAAGGGTACGTTTTGAAAATAAACACCGTTGCATAGATTGAAAATAATAATACTCCCTCCGTCCCATATTAAGTGTCCACAATGGAATCTTTTAAGTCTTTTTTCCTCAACTTTGACCATAA
>BQNB010160250.1:0-14820 GCA_026074375.1 Tanacetum coccineum | reverse complement strand
ACTCCTAATTTTCACCCTTTACACTCTTAAGAGAGAGAAGCTCTTATGAGGCATATCCTGCCAAATTTCCATTTAGAGGCTGTTTGGATTTCTGTTCAAATTAGACTATGTATGGATCTCTATTTAAATTACGAGCTTACTGGATTTTGTTTATTAAAGGATTTTGGTTATTAAAGTATCGGGTTACAGGGTTTGCTTATTAAATGCTTATTGCTGTTAAAAAAACTGCTTATTCTGGGGTTATTAAACTGCAAAACTGTTAGTTCCAGATTTTTGTGTGTGCCAATAATAGATATTTAGACCCGTGTTTCAATCAGTCTAAATAACAAGTCTTTTAGACCGGTCTTACAACCGGACTAAATAACAAGTCTTTTATAGGGATATAAAACAAGTATAATTCATTTTATTAAAAGACGGATGGTGAAACAAGAACATATTAAGCAGAGCTCACCTTAACTCTCCACGCTTTAACAGTGCTCTTGTTATTCTTTGTACGGCTTGGTCTCCGATTATTATTATTAACATAAGGAGATACAAGGGTTTGCACAAAGATAGGAGACGAAATATATTCCTCACTCCTAGACAACCGTATATTATCATCACAAAAGTAAGTTGGCGGCAGCGTTTTCCTATACTGACTGGTATCTTTAAGCATATAGTGAATAGCATGATCCTTCATCTCACAATAATTTGTGACTGGCAACAGTTCCCAAGACGGTTTGCCATTGTAGTTTTTCATAACCCAAATGCTGCAGGGGGGATTATTGACATGATTCCTCTTTTTGATAAATATGCATAGACTGCCTTCGATAATCCCCAATGTGCTACAATAATTCCAAACATATCTCGTGTCATCAGGTTGTGGAATTTCTCTAAATTCCTCTTTAGCTAAATCGAAAGACACAATTAATACCTTTTCGTACAGGGGATATGTGGCATCAAACATAAACCAGTGAAGTGCCCCATTGAATAAGATACCAGGCGTGTCTGGCCCGGGCCAATAATTGGTTTGTCCAAAAAGTTTCCAAATATTTGATTTCAGAGATAACACATGAACAAGTGTAATGTCACCATTGCATATCGCCGTTACAGCTTTGTAATTATCTGTGGATGAATCATAACCAAAGCCCATACATCGCCAATACGGGACATGTCGTCCAGGAAGGTCTGGTGGCTGTGCAAGTTCTCTAAATTCTCCAGTCAAAGGATTGGTTACAATAATTCGATTCACGTCTCGTGTAAATATGCATACAAGGCCATTGGAAGAACCTCCCATATTCCACGTGTGGTAGGAATCCCACTTTGGACGTCTGCTACTTTCATAATATGGAAGCATAGCGATCCTCCTTGTATTAATATCCTTTTTGTTGCGCATAAATTTACAATGAATTTTAACAAAAGAAGGACTAGATATCAAAGAATACCATGACTTACAAACGCTTTTGCATCGGAGAAGATCCTTTACAAGCAATCTTGAAAGTATCTCCTCGACAACATCTAACACAACCATCTCTATCAATTGATTAACGCCGTACGTGTACTAAAGGGTTTTTGCCAAAAGTATATATAATATATGTGCATGCTATAGTTTTTAAAGCCCAACCCGGCCATACATATGTATTGGCCCAAGATATATAAATGTCGTAGAGTTTTTTTTTTTTTTGTTAAATAAAATAAAGTGCCATTTGTTCTCTTTTTGTTCTAAAAAAAGCGACCTTTTACAAACAGGCTTGTTATATTTGTTTGCTTAAGTTTAACAACACAAACCAACGACCACATGTTTGTGTTCATGTTCCCGTGTTAAGAAAAGGGTTAATGGCATGTAATAGCAACACCCGTCCAACTTTCAAATTTTGTTTAATTATCATACATTTTAGAGTCATCTCTTGCACCGTTAGTCCTTTTGACTAGCGACCGTTTGTAATTAACTCAAAAATATGTTTTCTTTTTCTTTTCTAACTATTTTTTAAAAATTGTTTTTATTTAAAGTTTATCGATTTTGTATAAACGATTTTATTCGTTTTTATATACTCTTTTATACGTTTTAAAAAACATATAGTTTTGAGAACTTTTTATAACCGCTTAGGCCCTAACTGAAGTTGCATGATACAAAGCTACATTTTTTATAGACTTTGTTGTTTTGTTGACAAGAAATAGTAAACTCAGACCAATTTGGCAATGCCTACTATCGTTGAACATATTACGGAAATGACTCATAAATTAATAGAATACTGAGATGTGGTTAGAAAGAGGAAAAACAAGTTAAGTAAAACACTACTCGTGAGGACATAGTTGTGGTTGAGAAAGAGGACTTTTCTGATTGCATGCCTGAGTTTAGTGGACTATGTGACCCTATAGCGGCGATATGCAGGATTCATGAAATGGAGGACATCCTTAAAGCTATCAGGTGTGCTGACAAGGACAAGGTAGTGTATGCCCTTTTTAAGTTGAGATCCGAAGCTCTATCAGCTTGGTGGGACATAGTGAAGGTTCCAAGTGAACCTTCGGCATGGAGTCAATTTAAAGACATGTTCAAAGACAAGTATTGTCCTATAATTAAGGATGGTGATGCAGTTAGAGGAAGAGTTGTTGACATTCAAACGAGGATATCAAACTGAGCACCAAGTCGCGACCGAAGGGAGAAGGATGGAGAGGTTCATAAGGGGACTTAAGAGTAACATACTGGAGTTAGTATCAACAAGGAACTTGAGTACATTCCAGGAGGCGATTTGGGCTGCACAAGAAGTGCAAAAGGGGATCAATAAACACTCATGCATTATACCAAACTCCCCAAAATTCTAATAGTATTTGCACTTATATTTCTCAGAAATTCCGTCCACCTTTGAAGATGTTAAAGCTTTATGTGCTGGCACTGACTGTAAAGAAAGTTTTGACAATTAAAGAAGATTGGTAGTTTACTAGTTTATGCCAGAGGAGCATATACACCATATTTGAGCGTTAGTATCCCCATGGAAATTGATATCAAGTTCTATTGCCGGAATCACACCAGCTCTGGGGGCTTCAGTTTGCAGTCACTTTCTGCAATGTAAAGTACGTCAAAGAACGAACAACTTCTTGATCCGAAATTTACATGTCAACCTCCAGTGTGTGCGTATTATAAGAATATGTTCGGGTGATTTATACGAGTAGTTGGTCTGGAAGTAGGTACAATTTTAGAAACATAACTACACATCTTGCCAGTGTTCTTAAAGCAGCTGGTAATGTTTGGATTATCTTGTTGTTCCACTATCATAAGTACTAGTCACGTGACACTATCATGACTACATTCCTTTTAGCCAATATGATATTAAGCTTTCGAGTATATAATCTCAACTTAACTCTAAAAACTATGCACCTTAGTGTGTTATCTTGCGTATCAGTAAATTTTTTTAAATATACCGACGTATTAATGTTCATGCATATGGTCATACAAGTCATACCAGCATGTTTGCTTTCAACTTAATGGCTTTTTCTATACTGCTTAACATTCGTTTCTAAGAGCACTTAGTTTGAGTGTTATGGTTAAGGCAACTTCTTAAGTAAACATATTTACTTACAGGGATGGATGTTAATTGTGGTTCATATTTGAAGAAATTAATACACCAAATCAGCAGTCCAAATGACCAAAATAACAGAAGAAGATATAGACAGAGCTCTAGTAAATCTGTTTACCATCAGAATGAAATTAGGTTTGTTCAACGGGAACCGAAAACGGCCTCTATTGTTACATCGGACCCAACTAAGTGTGTTCTAAAGAACACCAGAACCTAGCCCTTGAACTTGCCCGAAACGGGTTCGTTTTGGTGAAAAACTCAGCAAATCTTCTCCCACTTTCAAAAAGCAAAACCACTTCCATTGTTGTCATAATTCCAAATGGTAACGCAACCGACACATTGCTCGGAAACTATGAGGGTGTGGCCTGCAAAAATATCACCATTCTTCAAGCAATAAATAACTATGTGAAAAACACTCAGTTTCACCAAGGGTGCGTTGATTTTGTAAGCTGTACGATGAAACTGTGGGTAAAGCAAAACAGGTTGATTATGTAATTCTGGTGATGGGTTTGGATCAAAGTCAAGAAAGGAAGAAACATGATCGGGTGGAATTGGGTCTTCCGGGGAAGCGAGAGGACCTTGTTTCTGCAGTCGCTAAAGCTGCAAAGAATCCGGTTTTTGCTTGTTTTACTCTGTGGTATAGTCCTGTGGATGTTTCGTTTGCTAAAGCTGATGCGAAAAATGGGATGGTTATCCTGGTGAAGCTGGTGGACTCGCTCTTGCAGAAATTATTTTTGGTGATCCATGTGAGCTTCACTTTGACTTTTAAAGTGAAACCAATGTTTTGAAACCCGGGTTTTGAATCGACCCGGTCGAATCACCGGGTTACCGGTTCAACCGGTTGGACCGCTGGGTCAACCCGGTTTTATAATATATATATGTTATTCTGGTTGTGAAGGTGTGACTTGTACATTGTTGGTGGGTTTTTTTATTTTACGGATTCAATAAGTTCAAGAGGAAAGGGGAAAAGTAAGAGAGGCGAAGAAGAAGTAAGAAGAGAAAGAGAAGAGAAACATGATTCGGTCTCGGGTGGAAGAGGGTGGAATTTATGGAATTGGAATTGGGGAGGGGGTGGGTCATTGGGGGGTGCCTGTCTTCCAGGAGGATACGGAGGAATAAGGACATAATCAAAAACAAAAATTATTTCAAGCTTAAAAAAATAAATTCAAATATAGCGAAGGAGGAAATAGCGAGCCTATGGCAAATAATTGGGAATAACCAGCAAGAGAGACGTCATAGTGGTGGGGGGGGGACGACGGACGAGGGGAGAGAGTGAGGCGAGGATGAGGGGACCTTTTGTTTTCTTTCTCGAAGTGTGCAAGAGTGTTAGTCGGCTTAAAGCTTGCACTTAAGAATTCACGGTTTTTATTTTTTTCCTCTTTTTTTTTTGTGCTTGTTCTTTACTTGTCGGTATAGTCATGAGTGAGATGTTTCGTTTTGCATTAAAGCATGACTGCCAAAAAATGGGATGGTTATCATGGTGAAAGCAGGGTGTTATGGACTCGCTCTTGCAGTATAAGAAATTATTTTTGGTGATCGTAATCCATGTGAGCTTCACTTTGACTATTTAATATTCTATCTAATCAGGAATCCCCAATAGGTGTTTTAAAATCATTGTTGTGGGTTTAACTTTTTTGTATAACAAAACCTTATTTTGCTGTAATGTTTTGATAAGTAGACTGTTTGACTTTTTTGTTGTTTAAAAAGTCAAAATGTACGTTGATTTTTTTTTGGTTGAGGAGGATAGGATAATACATTTCGAATGCTCATGTATTCACATAATATGAATTTGCAAATGTAGGAATGTTGGAAATGAAATAGTAACCCTTCATCTGGTTACTGGTGGACATACGATTCTACAACAGATAAAAAACAGTTTTTAGATTTAGGGCGGGCTCGGGTATTGGTCTTAGTTTACTCAAAAACTATGCCTACAAGTTTGTTTTCAAGAGTACCCCCCAAACAGAGTTTAATTCATCTCAAACCAAGTATTCTCTGCCTCTCATCAGATTTTAGTTCTTTAGGAAGTTGACCGAGTCTTATAGTACAACTATTCTTTACGAGTTGATGTCTCCCGTGCCTCCCCGGTGATCAAGGGGGGAGGGTGGATTTCTTGACCGTTATCCCCATTGGAGGTCTAGGCCTAACATATGGCGGATCTGGTATAGTACCGGACTATCCTTTAAGTACTCGGCTATGATCATCCCTCTGTTTCCGGGTTGTATGAGCCTTTTGCACAGGTAGTTTGCCGCACACAAGGTTTTGGTTTGGATTATTTTGGTGAGCATCGCTCCCGGGTCATTGTCAAGGTCGTTACCTGGTTTCTAAATATAGGCATGATTTGGTTAGGGACAATGTGTTCTATTTGATGTTCTTATATACGAGTTGGAATTTATTCTAAGGATAGGAGGACCACTGTGAAACTTTCTTTGTCAGTTACCCTACGACAGGGAGAGTCTACCTTTACGGCCAGAGCTGTTATAACTTGTGTTTGGTTGTTTGGCCAGAGGGATGTTACTTGCTTTTACTCCTGGGGGGAACATTAATGGTGGTGTACCACCTCTATGCTTTGGGCTCTCATAGGGTATCGATGGGTTGTTGCGGAAAAGCTTTGCGTTGTAAGCAGGATTCGAGCAAGTTGCTATCTCTCGTGATTGATGCACTAAGTGAGGGTTTGTGTTTATATACGGGGTGTGCCACAGGGATGGACCAGGGGTCGTATGGGGGGGGGCACGAAGAAACGGTTTTAATTGCATAGTGAGAGGGAGTTTTAGAGGAAAGGTGGAAGACGGAGTTTTTGAATAGGGTTATATCGCGCAGGTTTTGTTGTACTGCGTGGTGCATGTATTCTTTCGAGTCCCCTCACTAAGACACAAATCTCTTTATTTTTAAACGTTGATTGGCTTTTCGCTCCATTCTTTGCCATTCACTATTTTATGGGGTTTTTTTACGGTGTTTGAGGGCCCCCTCCTCGCCCCCCCCCCCAGCGCCCCCCCCACGCCCTCCCCCCCCCCCCCACTCCCTCGGGCCCCCCCCCTCCCCCTCGCGGCCCGACCCACGCCCCCCTCTAACTCCCCGCAGTCCTGCAACCATACGTTCCCTGCCCCGCCCCTCCACCACCCCCCCCCCCCCACCCCCCCCCCCCCCCCCCCCCCCCCCCCCCCCCCCCCCCACCCCCCCCCCCCCACCTCCCCCCCTGACCCACCCCTCCTTAAAACCCATATTTGGGTATTCGGCTGTGGGTGTTGTGATCCGGTCGGTTTTGTGGGAGTAATGGACTTGTGTAGGAAGTGTTTTGTACCAATTGATCTGAGTATTGATCGTCCATTGTTTTTCCTAGTTTGACTCTAACTAATGTTTTATTCTGCTTATCTAACACTCGCCAGGCATCTTGGTTCACAATGGTATGGAGAGGTTTGTTACAATCTAGGCAAAGGTCTACATGTTCGAGTCCTTGTCTTAGGGGAGGAGATAGGGGTTTAATAGCTTGCGTGTGTAATAGGAGTACGGGTTGACATTGCTTATGGGCTGGTTGGACACATCCGGGTAGTGTGGCGATCGTTTTACGCCTTCTGGATTGTAAGGGCATGTAGCAACAACCTATCATTGCTCCGGTCAAAATAAAATAAATGGTTTGTTAATCTTTATGAACAACTTTAAAAGTTGTACACCATGAGTCAAAAATGTATGTCACTTAAAAAGTTACTAAAAACGTGCGTATTAAAAATGTACACTAAAAGTTTATTTAGCTTCTACTACATTAGAAAAGCGTATACGTTCACAAGTCCAGATAAAAGTCTATTTACATTGACACAAAAAAGTGTGAGTACATTTTTTTTTGTGACACATATTGTTTATAAAAGTGTCATTAAATCTCAAAATCTTATGTTTTTGCCCACACTTTTTAAAAATGTCATTAAATAGTTACGTTTAATAAGATTTTTTTTTTGTCATTAGAAATTCTGTCATATATAAAACATCTATTTTCCTTTTAGTTAGTGATTTGTATAAAAAAAATAAGAGGCAAACAAAAGGGCCACTGATATTTACTTTAACCAAATAAAACAAAAACTAAAGAAACTTATTATTATGGGCCAAAACCCAACCAAACCAATACCTGTTATGGGAAATTATCAAACTAAATACCTGTGTTTGGGTTTGGGCTTGAAAAACTTCATCCATGTACTTGTAATATATAAGTGTGGGTAGTTATAAAATGAAACCCTACATTACAATGTGGAGATTGTGATGTCCATGATGTTTATCTTTGTCCGCTCTCGGAGTTACTTATCATAGGTGTTGCTAAAGGAATATTACTCGATGCAAATTTACAGGTTTTGTTATGTCCGTTTCTCGGGTGTTTTTTTATTGTAAGTTTTTTCTTATTGGATTTGATTCTTTTTGTATATCAATACATAAACGTCCTTATTATTTGTTTTAATTCTCTATGTAATTTTATTGATGCAAAAAAGAGGACATTACATACAGATGGATCGCTATGATTCCTCCAGAATTGTGTTCTATTAAAATACTGGACGTTTGGGAGGTTTCTTCAATGGCCATGTATGCATATCAGTTTATATTGGGAACAGGTACATAGTTTCAGAATTTTTCGAATTATCTGTAACCACAATCATTTGACTAGAGAAGTTTAGCAGAAAACTTGCTCTGCCACTCAGAAATTCCGGATGTCGGATGGTGTTAGTGACGTAATCTCCTCATGCGCTGTATGTTTCGGTAATGTATACATTAGGGGGACTTATTTTGGCTTTCTTTCGTATGTTTCAAGCACATTGTTGCTTTTAACAAAAAGTTGTTTCTCGATTGCCGCCTTCGTTTCTGTCCCGTACGCTAACTTGCCCGCCTCGCCCGATCGACTATTTCTTCCTTATATGCACGACACATCCTAAGTCTGTTTGGTAGGGTTTCCTTGTATTCAATTATTTTCTTTCAAGATAATCATAATTTATTGGATACTTTTGGGAACACATCAATTACTAGATCCTTCAGGGGTGGTAGGGTACTTGTTCATATATTATCTTTGAAATCAAATATTTGGAAACTTTTTGGACACATCAATTATAGATCTCGGGAAGACACGCCTGGTATCTTATTCAATGGGGCACTTCACTGGTTTTGGTTTGATGCTACATATCCTGGGTACGAAAAGGTATTAATTGTGTCTTTCGATTTAGCTAAAGAGGAATTTATAGATATTCCCCAACCTGATGACACGAGATACGTTTGGAGTAATTGTAGCACATTAGGGATTATCGAAGGCCGTCTATGCATATTTTGTAAACAAGGAATTGGTTGTTTCGATAAACACAACTGGAGCATTTGGGCTATGAAAAGCTACAATGGCAAACCGTCTTGGGAACTGTTGCCAATCGCAAGTTATATGCTTAAGGACAGTAATCAGTATAGGATAACGCCGCCACCAATTTACTTTTGTGATGATAATTTACAGTTGTCTAGGAGTGAGGAATATATGTCATCTCCTATCTTTGTGCAAACCCTTGTATCTCCTTATGTTAATAATAATAATGGGGGACCAAGCCATACAAAGAATAACAAGAGCACTGTTAATACTGGTAGACCAAGGGATGCAAAGAATAGCGAGAGCACTGTTAGTAATGGGAGATCAAGTCATGCAAAGAATAACAAGAGCAATGACTCATGGAAGCGGATTGGAATTTGTAAGGTGCGTTCTAGTTATTTTAACAAATTTTGTGTCTAATCAGTCAGATTTTGCAAAGGGAATTTGACAGGTTACGCCTCATAAGAGCCCCTCTCTCAAATAAAGCCTTCATAAGTGCTCTCTTTGTATAACTGCGCTCCCGTTATGGGTATTTTCGGAACATTTGTTGCACATTGAAAAATGGAGCGTGGTTATAAAAAAATGCACTTATTAAATCTCTTTTTGAGAGAGGGTACATTATGATGCGTGTGCTGTAAAATTTCCCATTGTAAATCGATCTTAGTTGAGCCAGTTAGTTTCTTATCATTTTACTATATTTGCTTCACTAAGGTTGTTGAACAAGAGCGTCGGCTGCTTATGAAGAGGCGATTATTAGGAATCTAATAAATTTTCCAAACACATAGGAATAAGTCTTTCGAATGTACACCTGGGAATCAACAACACAAAAACTTTGTTAAAATGTTTTCCCTTTCTTTAGCCGACTTGGGACTTAATTGTCTGTTATTCTACCCATTGTACCCAATTTGGAATTCGTTATTTATTTCTTCTTTTTTAACATCCCGTATTCAATTGCAGGAAAAGAGAGAGCTTGAGGAAGAGGAGAAAGAGGAGTGGAACAAACACATACAAGAACGGGCCTGTTTATCTTCAACATATTTTACCTGTTTTAGAAGGTTCAATAAGTTTGCCCTGTTTAGTTTAATTTTAAGTTTTGTGTTTTTTAAACTATTTATGTCCAACTCAATAGTCATTTCAAACTGATATGTTGATCATCTGATTACTAAAGTCCTTGTGTTTCCTTCTTTATACTTCTAAAAATGTTATGTGTGATTGAAAGTCTAATAATCCCTGAGATTGAGTTAGCACATGCAGTTTTAGATGATGATGATGATGATGATGATATCATGAAAATTTTCTTGAGTTATAATTTATGTCTTTACGATATACATTGATCGTTTCACAAGGGTGTGTCTAACACTCTATTAGTTTGGAAGTGGACACTTAAGTTTAATAAGTAATTAACATGACAAACCAATAGATGGTAAGTTCAACCCAATCATATGAAACGGGTCAGTTCAGGGTTTTCTTTAAAAAATGGGTCATCTGTGAAAACTTTGAAAGTAGCATAAATCTAAACTCTCCTCATCGGAAGTTTTCAACCCATGAATTGACCTCCAAAAGTCATGTATATAGTCCTAAATATATTAAATTGCTACTATTCTATATCGAGGGGCAGAGCTAGAAAGTTATCGCCGAGGGGGCAAACTTTAATTTGTATAAACTACACTTCAAATTGGTCCGTTAGGGGGAAATTACAAAAATAACGAGACATTTTAGAAAATTTACACACCAAAAAATTTCGCTAGAGGGGCACGTGCCCACCCGGCCCCCCTTGTGTCTCCGCCACTGGACTATATCTATCTATCTATCAAATGCCATTGACGCATTGTTATGTATGAATGGGACATGAACAATAACACATATACGGGAAAAAATTTCGTTCCCTTCATCATACCTTAAATGTAAATATTTTGCAAAATCATACTCTTTTTCGGATACAATTCAGATTAGGATTAGGCTGGAGAGAACTCGTCATATGCAAAAGACATTAATGATGTCAAAACGTTCCAACCACAAAATGTCGTTTAGCAAAGCTGCTTAGTTTTCAGAAGGAGATTCTGTGAACTAATCTGAACCAGAATAAGAGCCTGGGTTCATTTATTAAGAAGCGGGTACTTTTTGGATAAAACTGGATCTATTTGTTTAATAGGCAGACTTGATAATAGCAAAGGTGTACTTACGCATTGATCTAGTGTGCAACCTGCAAATACCAACATGTGATGCCATGTAAATAAATAGACGAAAACTGAAAAGAGGAAATAGCAAACTTTCATATCATAATTTTTAGTTATCGTATTTGTTATAGTTAGATGAATGCAACATTTTCAGCAAACAATAGCATTCGTTGTGACATTTAAACAATACAACTATCATGTAATAGAAACAAATGTTGCCTTTACCAACCAACAATAGCATTCGTTGTGACATTTTCCACAAAAATAGCATTCGTTGTGATCTGAACTTTGTATCCAAACCTAAACTTAATATATTAATGACTAATTTAGTTTTAGACTATTTTTCAAGAAGTTAAATGAGAGTACTGAGAAATAGTAAAACTATATAACCATAATGCTATTTTGCATAGACTATTTAACACGAGGAACAAAAGTATGTAAAACAGAATAAGCATGTTACCATCCATCGTACGAATGTCTTCTACGGCCATCCTTAAACTCCCTTTGTGACTGGATGAGCATGAAACCTAGTTATGGTTACTAATTAGATTTAGAAAACAAAAAAATGGATTTGAGATTGTGACAGAAACTTACCACTGCTTGGGTTTTAGCTCACTGGAACACTTCAATGCAATACCAAAAGCTGTGTGTTTGGATGTGTGTTTCTGAAAGTGGTCATAAGCAAAACCAAACACCCTCATTCTATATATAAGTACTCCACTTTATGTATACTCTAAATCTACGTACTATAAAATCCATAACTGAAACAATTTTTCGCCAACTTGTTTCTATCACCACGACCTCTACCACCAAACCTACCACCTCTTCTAAAACCGTTTCCGTTTCTTCCAAACCCATTACCTCTCTTCATGAACCTCTTAAAGTTCTTCACCATAAAGTTACATTCATCACTAAACTCACTCTCCACTTCACTTCCCTCTTAACTATCACTATAATTACTACACTCATCCTTAGTGAGTTTCGCCTTAAGAGCTAATGACTTATACTTGGCCTTTTTGTTCTCGAAAACTTCATCATTGTTTTCTAAGACCATTTATATAATTTAAGGTTGCCAATTTGCTCATCAAGAGGAAGTTCGCTCAAATCCTTAGCTTCTTCAATAGTCGTCACCTTCGGACGCCATTTAAATGGAAGAGACCTAGAAAATTTTCTCACGTGGTATTTGTTAGTGTAGTCTCGATATAAACATTTGAGGCTAGTAACAATATCATTCAAGCGAGTATAACTATATCAATAGTTTCATCTTCCAACAAGCTAAACTTCTCATATTGTTGATTGTTGAATGAGAAGATCTATCTTGCAACTCGTGAGTTACCTTGGTGGGTGATTATGAGTGTGTGTCAAATCTCTTTTGCCGTTTTACACATAAAAACATGATCATACTCCTTACGAGGTAAAGCGTTGTAAAAAGTCATCTTAGCCTCATTATTTTTACCAAGTTTCTTCTTTTTATAATCTTTTAGGTCTAAAAATGGTTTTACAACTTCTAACTTTATTTCCGCATCTACCATTGTAAACACAAAGTCATCATTTATAATCATCTCCCATAAGTCAAAATCTTCATACTTAACATGAGTCTCTAAACAATTTTTCAAGAGCAAAAACCCATAGTGGTCCTTGCATAGAGCATCCCATCTCCATAGTCCTCTTGAGCCATAGATCTTACTCAACGTTTTGCAAAATTTGATTTTAGGATTTCAAATTTTTTAGGAAGAAGTTCTCGACTTTAAAACACTTTTGTAAAAAGATTTTTTACGCTTGAAAACTTGAGTAACCTGCTCTATACCAATTGTACAACCGTAGGAGGGTATAATCGACTTATTTTCAAGTTTAAGTAGATTATATTAGATGTGAAGTTTGCATATAAGTTTGCAAGCAAACAAGCAATATGAATGGTATGTAAGAGTTAAGGAAAGAGAGACAAAAATGATATATACAAGTTTGGGATAAAGGGTTTAAATCATTCGTAGGTCCAGTTAAGAATCCGCGACACCTAACTATTATTAATACCAATTCCTTGCGGTTGCGGTGGATAAACCATACAACCTTAGCTCTCACCGGTTACCAAAACCTGAGCTAGTTCCTAACGGAGTCTACCCCCCGAACAACCCACAAAGACCTTGTGTATTATAGCCTATTACAAAGCTTCTACCAAAGAAGCACCAAACCCCAAACAAGACTACACCTAATACTTGGCTTGACCGCACCCGATACAAGACATTCCACACCCTTGCTTGTCCGCACCCGAACAAGACTTTAACCTTGCTTATTCGTAACCGAATAAGACTTTACAAGTGAATGTTTGAGTGTTTCTTTTACAACTTGAACCTAAAGACTCAACCAAAAGAATAGAGTTAGAAGAAGACTCTAGACACAACACACAAGAGTGAATTTGGTTCTTGTGGTTCTTCTCTTTCAAAGAAGTATGTTTTCAATGTTATGATAGAAAGATGTTAAGACAGAAGGAGATTGAAAGAGTTAGAGAAATTAGAGAGACGAAGATAGGGGAGAAATGTTTGGCAAGAGGTGAGTTGCAATGACAAGAGGGCAAGTCTATTTCACTACTACATAAACTGGTTTTTCCCACGGTAAAATCCGTGGGAAATCCCGTGGGTAAGGGCCCTTATCCACGGATTTCCCATGGAATTATTCCGATGCAAAAACCCTCGTGGGTAAATATTTTCCCACTGATTTTCCCACGGAACGTTGACTATTTCCCACGTTGTCTAGAAACCATTTTTCACATTTTTGCCACAGATTTCCCACAGTTATTTCCCACTGATTTCTCACGAAAATTTTTCCACTGATTTCCTACATTTTTTACCAACAATTTTTGCCACATATTTCCCACAGTTATTTCCCACTGATTTCCCACATTTTTTACCAACTTTTGCCACAGATCTCCCACAATTATTTCCCACTGATTTCTCAAGAAAATTTTCCCACTGGTTTCCCACATTTTTTACCAACAATTTTTGCCACAGATTTCCTATTGTTTCATCACAAATTTCCTACAGAAAGATGTGAAAATTTTGTAATTAATCCGTGGGAAACACGTGGCTAAATTCCGTGGTATTCATATTATAATTGAATATTTTCCGGAATCCAAGTTCTAAAAATATGAAAAACTAATATTTGAGACAATAAAAACCATTAATAAATCACTAAAATAAACAAATCCGGTACCCAAAATGCATAAATATTTCGCCGATAGACATAAATCCGTAATCCAAAAGACACAGGGTAGCAACGTATAGTCGGACGACGCAACATCGAAATTGTTTTCAACACCTAATAGTTCTAACACAAAAACTAAAGCCTAATGCCAAATCAGACTAGACTAGCTATGACCAGAATCCGATTCAGTAGCTCAGGGACATTGAGTGTTTTCTGTAAAGCGAGTTGGTCTGCTACTCTTTGAGCCTCCGCATCTTTCATCTTTTTCTTTAGATCATCTCCTATTACATCCAATTACACATTATTGTATAACTCATCAGAATAACAAACTCTAAAACGATGTGAGAATAATGAAAGTAGACAAACCTCATAAGGTGAGCATGTGTGTGTGGCGTAGATACTCCCAGATCCCATTGTACCTGTTAGCCCAAAAGCTGGATCCGTCGTCAATCCGGCACTAAGCACGTGACCTCTGTTCGATGTAGCTACGTAATAGTCCTAATTAAAAAAAGTATGTAAACGTTAATGACAGCATATCAGAATTCTTAAGATCTCTAAATTGTTTTTAACA
>BQNB010160248.1:0-11976 GCA_026074375.1 Tanacetum coccineum | reverse complement strand
TTGCGAAACGCAAGCGTTTTACGTAACCAATAAAAATAAATTATGAAAAATTATAAATTATACTCTTAATAACCCTATAAAACTTGCTTGACGTAAGCTTTTATTTGTTTTGTGTCTGTTTACGTTGAATGATGATTTTTAGTTTACGCGATTTAACTATAAGATAATAATTAAAAGCGAACTTGTAAAACCCTAAAAATAAATAATGAAAATAATTAAGTCGGGAAATGACCTAAAAATGTGAAATGTTACAGTCTCCACCCGTTAGAAGAGCCTTGTCCTCAAGGCTTAAGTTGCAACACTTGATGAAGGTACGGGTTTAGTGAAGAGATGCGGATACTTCTTTTGAAATTGGTCTTCGCGTTCCCACGTGAACTCAAGACCTCTCCTTGAGTTCCATCGAACTTTGACAATTGGGATACGGCATTATTTCAACCATTTGACCTCTCAATCCATGATCTCTACAGGTTCTTTCACAAAACAGAGCTTGTCATCCACATAGAGTCCTTCCAACGGAACGGCTAATGGTTCGTCAGAATAACATTTCTTCATGTTAGATACATGCAACGTATTATGAACTCTGCTCAACTCTTGAGGAAGCTCAAGCTTGTAAGTAATGGTTCCAATCTTTTCCAGCACCTTTAAAGGTCCAACATATCTAGGGTTTAACTTCCCTCGTTTGCCAAAACGTACGACCCCTTTCCAAAGTAAAACTGTGAGCATAACTCTATCCCCAACCTGAAACTCCATCAGATTACGCTTTAAATCGGAGTAACTCTTTTGTCGGTCATGAGCGGCTTGCATTCTCTGCTTGATCTGAATGACCTTCTCAGTTGTCTCTTGGACTATTTCTGGACCAGTGAGTTAAACTTGACCGACCTCGTCCTAACAAACAGGTGAACGACACTTTCGACTGTAAAGTGCCTCGAATGGTGCAGCCTTGATGCTAGCATGATAACTATTGTTGTAAGAAAACTCAACTAGTGGCAAATGTCTAACCCAACCATTTCCAAAGTCGATCACACAAGCACGTAGCATATCCTCGAGAGTTTGGATAGTCCTCTATCTTTATCCATCAGTCTACGGATGATACGCAGTACTCATATCCAAGTTAGTACCCAAACCCTTCTGAAGTGACCTCCAAAAATTTGATGCGAATCTAGGGTCACGATCACAAATGATTGAGACAGGTATTCCTTGTCTCGTGACTACCTCCTTCGAGTACATTCTTGCCAATTTCTCCATGGAATCAGTCTCTCTCATTGGTGTAAAGATTGTAAACTTAGTAAGTCGGTCAACAATCACCCAAATGGTGTCATATCCTTGCGATGACTTAGGAAGCTTGGTGACAAAATCCATAATGATATTATCCCACTTACATTGGGGTATCTCGGGTTGTACTAACAAACCCGATGGCCTTTGGTGTTCAGCTTTAACTTTAGCATATGTCAAACATTTGCTAACATAGGTGGCGATGTCGGCCTTAATATTGGGCCACCAATATAGCTTTTTCATGTCCTGATACATCTTGTCAGAACCCAGATGGATAGAGTATTTTGATTTGTGAGACTCGTGCATGATCACAGTCCTCAAGTCACCATAACATGGCAACCAACTCCTGCCATTTAAGCATAAGGTTCCGTCAGCCCGGGGTTCTAACATTTCCTTCGGTATATCCTTCCTGATCATACCACCTACATATTTGTTCTTGAGATTCTCTGGTTTCTGTGCTTTGGTCTGAGCATTCAAGATTTGTTTAGGAAGATCTAAACTAATAGTCATCACTAAGGCTCGAACTCTTAATGGTTTAATTCGCTCTTTCCTGCTTAAAGCATGAGCAACAACATTTGCTTTCTCCATGTGATAACGAATCTCATAATCGTAATTACTGAGCAACTCTAACCAACGATGTTGCCTCATATTCAACTCCTTTTGGTCAAGTATGTGTTGTAGACTATTATGATCGGTGAACACCGTACACTTGGTTCCATACAAGTAGTGCCTTTAAATCTTTAGAGGCAAACACCACTGCACCAAGTTCCAAATCATGGGTAGTATAATTTTTCTCATGAATCTTCAGCTGTCGTGATGCATAAGCAATCACCTTCTCGTTTTGCATCAATACCGCACCCAGTCCTTTATGTGACGCATCATAATAAACAATAAAGTTCTCAGCTCCTTGAGGGAGGGCTAAGATAGGTGCGCTACACAACTTATTCTTCAAGACCTAAAAATTGACGAATCTCTGTTAGAGTCTTAGGAGATGCCCAATCTTTTATGGATTCGATCTTGGCGGGATCTACGTGAATGCCTTGACTATCAATCACGTGGCCGAGAAATTGTACCTTAGGAATCTAAAATTCACATTTAGAGAATTTAGCGTACAACTCCTCCTTCTTAAGCAATTCCAGAATTGCCTTAAGATGCTCTTCATGCTCCTTCTTGTTCTTTGAATAAATTAGTATATCATCGATAAAGACAATTACAAACTTATCCAAGTATGGTTTGCAAACTCGGTTCATGAGGTTCATGAATACTACAGGTGCATTTGTCAAACCAAATGGCATCACTTGGAACTCGTAATGACCATACCGAGTCCTAAACGCCGTCTTCGGAATATCCTCTTCTCGTACTCTAAGCTGACGATAACCCGATCGCAAGTCTATCTTTGAATAAACACTGGATCCTTGTTGTTGATCAAATAAATCATCAATCCTTGGGAGGGGATAACGATTCTTCACCGTCAGCTTATTCAATTACCGGTAGTCAATGCACATCCGGAATGATCCGTCCTTCTTTTTGACAAACAAGACTGGAGCTCCCCAAGGTGAGGAACTGGGTCTTATAAAGCCCTTGTCAGATTGTTCTTGCAGTTGTCTTGACAACTCTTTCATTTTGGAAGGAGCTAATCGATAGGGTGTTCGTGCTACAGTTGCAGCACCGGGCATCAAATCGATTTGGAATTCCACTTGTCGAGTCGGTGGAAGACCCGACAAATCTTCAAGAAAATCCCGAACGATTGGTACGTTCTCAAGTCGCTTCTCCCTCGACTTGTCTTCAGTCTCCTTCGTAGTAACATGTGCAAAAAAATACATTATGTCCTTTCAACAAATACTTATGGGTTTTGGTGCACGAAATGATGTTTAGACGGGTCCCGTTTCCCTGATTACTTTCGTCACCATGAACAATTAAGGTTTCATTTCCCCAGGGAATACGAACGATCTTCTCGGCACAATCAATGACAGCGTGGTACTTTGACAACCAATCAATACCGATTATGGCGTCGAGACTACCAAGTTCTACGGGCATTAGGTTGATGTTGAATGGATGGTCTAAGAAGTTTAATGTACAAAACCGGATGATAGTGTTTATCCTATTATTTTCTCGTCGGCTAGTTCAACATCATAATAATGGTCTAATGTAGTTTGTGTGATATCAATTAGGGAACTAAATGTAGTAGATATAAAACTTCTATCGGCACTAGTATCAAATAAGATAGAGGCATAGCGGTCGTTTAGAAGGAACGTACCTGTAACGACGTTGGAGTCCGGGTTTGTCCCGGCATTACCCACCACATAAACTTTGGTTGGTGCATTGCCATTCCCATGTTGATTACCACGGTTTCCATTCTTCAGCTTCGGGCATTCTTTCTTGTAGTGCCCCTGAACACCACACTCATAACAAGTGACAGCATTCTGAGTTGTCTCGAAGTTCCCACGATTGTTATTATTACCGTTGGGACTAGAAATCCTATAGTCACGAGCTAGATGACCGATCTTCTTGCACTTATTACACCTAGGAGCACATGGACCTTTGTGGTGATAGTTGCATTTTGTACACAAGGGCAATGATCCCGTGTACTCCCTTTTTTCACCAGGCCCAGCAGTGTAAGCCCTCCCAGTGTTCTGTCTCTTGTTTTGTTGTTGGTGCCCCTGGTTGTTTCCAACATTAAACTCCAACTTCCTCTTCTGCTCAGCTTGCCTTTCAGTAATAGTAAGGACTTTTTGATCCATCTGATCATTGGCAAACTCAATTGCTTTCTCCATCGTCTTGGGTTGATATGACATTACATTTCCCCGAATCATATCAAGAAGTCCACCAACATATTTCTCAACTTCCTCCGATTCCTCGTGGAACATCCTTCCACACATCAGTGCAAGCTCTTGAAAACGCAGAGTATAACTTGCGACATCAGTACCTTTTACTTTTAGGTTCCAGAGCTCAATTTCTAACTTCTTGATTTCACCCCTTGGGCAGTATTTGACTGTCATCATCTTCTTTAGTGCCTTCCAGTCCATAGCATAAGCAACATCTTGAGTAACAGTCTTCATGTGGGAGTTCCACCATGTTAGAGCATTTCCAAGGAAAGTGCATGTAGCAAACTTAACTTGGTTCTCCACAGCACAGTTGCTGATATGGAACACTGATTCCATCTTCTCGAACCATTGTGACAACACAACCACTCCTTCAGTACCCTTAAAAGTAAGGGGCTTGCAATTCAGAAAATCCTTGTACGTACACTCACGGGGAGTGCGTACAGTTCCTCTAATTCCAGTTTCAGAATTGTGGCTTCCGTCGCCATGACCATTAGTGCTATTTCGAAGAGTTTCATGATTAGCAAGTGTCGCAGACACTCTTGCTTCGATTAGCTGTTCAACAGTAGCAACTGTTATAGAGGTAGCAGCCTCAGTAGTAGCAGCAGCAGCCCTTGCAGCAGCAACAGCCCTTGCAGCGCCAAGCAGGACATTTGCCGCGAGTTGAGATGATCTCCTCTTGGTGGGCTTATTGTTCTAAATCATCAAACAATATAAAACACGTATGTTTTTCTCAACATCACAAAATGACATGGGTTAAAAAAAAAAAAAAAAACATTATATAACAAGATCACATCACACAGTGATTATATAACATGACTGGGATCACAACACATAATATAATTGAGATCGACATAACATAATACAACACATTATATATATAACAAGATCACATCACACAGTGATTATATAACATGACTGGGATTACAACACATAACAGAATTAAGATCGACATGACATAATACAACACATCTTATATAACTAGAAAACATACATGTGCTAGCTGGGTATAAAACCCATAATACTTAGCTGGCTAACATAATGATAGCTATGAATATGACATGAAAATGTAAACCTAGGCAGAACTACCAGCTCACTCGAGATCATCTGCATGAGTCTGATCTCTAGCCTGAAGTGCCTGAATTTGTCCTAGAGCCACTCACAACTGTCCCTATAGTGATGAAACCTGTGCAATCAATTTCGTCATCAGTAACTCCTGTAAGGCGATACGGTAATCCTACATCTGGGTATAAGTCCTATATGCTTGCAGTTCATAGTGAACTGCCGAACTCAACCCAACAGAATGTGCCCAAGCCTCTCGGTAAATGAGGGCCTCCTGATCCAACAGTCGTGCAGTCTTATAGTGAAACTGTCTATCCTCTACCAATCCATCAAATCTCTGAAATAACTGAGTCTGCCTATCCTGAGTATCCTTTATAACAACATAAATATCTTGTGTGTCCTGCTCCTGAACCGTAGCAAGCTTAGTCACTCTAGCATTGACCCCCTCGAGGGTCGTCGATGCTACCTCCTCAACAGCCTCTGTCGGGTCTACCCAAACTTCCCTAATGTCATAGCCGACCTCCTCGGCTCTTTGACGTCTGATCTAGGCATCCATAGTGCCGATAAACCCATAATCCGCTCTATGACCTCCAGTAGGTCTAAGATCAGCAGTCGAACTCTTCCCCACCTTATACCTCGATGTGGGAGCAGTCGGACATATCTCTTACGATGTGGTAACTCAGCCTCAGAAATGTTCTCCCTACGATCGACTAGTGGTGGTATTAATAGTGAGGCTGGTAGTGGTGGTAGTGGTGATAATTGTAACGGTAATGATGTGGGTACAGGTAGTGGTAAATGTAGTGATGATGGTGGAGGTGGTAGTGGTGGTGAGGGAATCTGAGGTAGTGGAGATGACCAAGGTGATAGTGGAGATGGTGGTGGTGATGGTGGTGTAGGTGCGGCAACATACTCAGCAATGCATGCCTCCATGGATGGTGACATAGGTGGCTCAAGTCTGACAGTCTTCCGTGCCCTACGAAGACGTGTTTGAGAAAAAAGGACCTTAGTCTGAGGTGATCTGGGTGTAGGTGCAGACTCATCAGTCTCAAATGCCTTTGTATCCCTAGCCGAGGGAACATGGTCAGCAACATGTACAGTAGAAGAGTCGGTCGGAGCTAAGTGCTCCTCCTCCTCCTCGTCATCATCCTTGTCCTCAAAGGGCTCCTTATCCTCATCATCAGTATCATCATCATCATCGTCGTCATCGAAGGGCTAATCATCACCATCCCCTCCATTAGCAGGATAGTCAGCATGATCCTCCTCGGGGTCCTCCTCTGGATCCTCATCTGGATCGGAGTCTGCCACGTAGCCTGGTGACAAGGCGTTAAAAGTGGGCTATCAGCAGGTTGGCGGCGGTACTTCCCAAGGGTGCCTCAGCATTGGATGGAACTAAGTACTCGGGGTACTCAGGCTCAGGTACGTATGGTACCTCGACAGGTGAAGGTGGGTGCTCAGGACCGGGCACATAATTGGGAGACGGTGGGTGCTCAGGTCCTGGCACATAGTCCGGAGATGGCGGGGCTACCGGCTGCATGGGGAGTCCATCGTATCCGTATACGATGACTCATGGAGAACCTCTATTAGACAGCTCCTCATCAGCTCCCCAGAAGACTTTCCCTGGCTCGGAATCAGTGTAGACAGATGTGTAGGTGACTGTGGATGAAGAAGACATGACAGGATCTATAACACTCAAATAGAGTTTACATTAGTACATATATAAGACCAATAATAATTTACTTAATATATTATAAACACGTATGTGAACCATGTAGCATTAGTATTACTAACTAATTCAACAAGTAAGGTTTAAGTGAATGTCCCATGATATCCTTTGTTGATGCAATGTTTTGAAAATTGGTAATTAGGCCCAAAGTAAAATAAACATTTAACTGGTTCTCTATAACCTTGGCTCTAGATACCAAATCTGTACACCCCCAAATAGGGTCGTATCGGCAATTAATGAGTCCTCTGAAGAGCGTTACTTCATAGTATCAAATAGCACAAGATATGAGACAAAGGACTCTAAAAGAGTCGTTTAAAATGCGATACATTGGATTTATTGAAATTGTTTAATACAAAGCGCAACGGCTTAAATTGTTCAACATTTGATAACAAAGATTTTAGATCATAACAATTATCCCAAGATGTAATGACTCCAAATCTTTAATGCATGACTCCCCAAAAGACTATCCCCAATGTATCCTTAGCACCTCGTGCCTCATTGATCTGAGAAAACATGCTTCAAAACGTCAACATAAAGTTGGTGAATTCATAGGTTTATGTAAATATAATGTAGGACCGTAAGATTTCTAAGTGTATGATAATTCAACAGATGCAAACGTCACAAAGTGTAATTACGTTTCTCTAAGCTCATGACACTGAAGCTCGACATGTATGAATTACAATATAAATTGCCAACATTGCCCTTGATGATGTTCTAGCCCGCAACATCCCAAATCCGACATGGTATACGTCCGTTGTCGGGCAAACCGGCACAGTGAGTGCTACTCACCCAAACGGGGATGTCAATCCTAAATAGATCTATTTATAACATTTGCGCTCACACAAAGTAATTGACAGTTCATGATAATGGGCACAGTGGGTTATCGCTACTTAGGCAAACGCGTAATCATGATAAAATGTATACTTGCGTCCAATTTGTAAAACAATGCATGTTTCTCACCCAAAAAGTTGTAAATCATTGATATAGTAAAACATGAGGCTATGAACTCACCTTAGTGAATAGACTGATGTATATGAATCAAGTGAATGGAAACGTCACGGATAAGACCGATTGCAACCTAATTAAATATAGGTCGTATGAGTACATTGTACTTAATAAAACTACATCACAAGTTATATAGTTACACCACCACCTAATAGTTTTTGTTTAGTTTAAAATGTTATGATTTAATAAATCAAATTCTTACTTTATCAAATAAAGTATATGTATTTGTACCTCGAACAGTAAAAGTGTTGTTTTTTTGTCCTACAATTTGATTGTTTGTTAATAATATGTTTTAATATTATTTGGATTATATATATGATATTATATAATTGGTTTATTTGTTTTTTTAAATTTGTAGCAAAAATGCTAGTTAAAATAGCGATTAAGTTTTTTATAAACCTTATATCTTTATCGTTTAAACTCCGTTTTTCACGTTATTTATATCCATGGCTCCGTATTAAGAAAATATATCAAAATATTAAATTTATAATATTTATGCTCTGATGAACAGTAGTTTTAATTGATTTTATAAAATCATAATAAAAACCTTCTTTTATCATAATTAATTGTGTAACTACAATAGTCATTAAAAACTTACTCATATTTAATCGTTTTCGTGTTCTTTATAGTATGGGGTTCGTATTTAAAAAGTCTAATCAAATTTTATATTTGTAATGTGGTTTGGTACTGTTATGAACAGTAACAGTAAGTGAAAGTTTATAAAAATACTTTTTATAACTTTAATTATTGAAATCGTATTTTAATTGTACCTCGTTCATTTTAATTCGGTTTTTAGTGATTCCTATGTCCACGTTTTCGTATTAAGAAAATCTATCAAAATATCGTATTTATAATGTTTAATCCACTAATGAACAGTAACTTTTACTATTTCTTAATAATTATAACAACTATTTTTATGCTAATTAATTGTATATTAACTTGCAAAATGCAATAACTTGTTCATTTTAATTTCGTTTTTTCGAGTTTCTTACGTTCCTTGGAATTCCTTATGAAGAGCACTTATATATAATATATTTATTTTAATATCTCAGATCTGTAACAGTAAGTATTTATACAAAATAACTTTTATAAAAACACTTTTATACATTTAATTATTGTAAACTTAAAAATGTCATATCTCCTTCGTTATTGCTCGGCTTTTCAAGTTTCTTATATGCTTACGATCCTTGTGATAAGTACTAACTAAATAAATGTAAATTACTTGTTTACAACGAATTTCAAACAGTAGGCATCAAAACAGTTTGTGTGTTTATGTTTTCTAAAACAAGTTTTATATTCCATTATTATGAGCTTTTGTACAATTCTTTTTACCAAGTTTACTACATATATTCTTACTATATTATGTCCCTTTAAAAGTACATAAACACTTGTCCAAATGAAATCATGTCCTCATGATCTTTTTATACATTAATTGGAATTATCTTTCTATACAAAATATTCATTAAATTAACTCATAAATCAACTGAGTACTTATATTAAGTGTGTATTCCATTTCTGTTTATTTCATCATATACTTGTAAAATTCGAACCTATATATGTCTTGTAATATCTCATAAATCATCAAATTAAACCTAGGTGGTGTTTAACATATATAACAAGCATATAAAGTAAGAAATATGAATAAATGGAAATGTTAATCTTTAAATAGACCTTATAGAAGATGAGGAGAATGATGAACACAAGATAAAAACCCTAGCAAGGCTTCTAAATTAGAAACCTTAATTTGGAAAACCCTAACTATGATTTCTTGAATAATCCTTACTAAACCCAAATCCAAGCTTGCAATACCCTTGAGTGACCTTAGATATACCTAGAGTAAACCCTTGAATGCTTGAACACTTAGAATACTTTAGGATGGAATTTAATATGAAACCCTAGCTTAATTATTTTGAGCCGTGGGTTATTGTTAGTGAAGAGGGGGTTTTGCTTGTGAAATGGTTAGTGAATAAGAGATAAGATAGAATAAGTCTTGGACTTTCCTTTTATAGATCCTAGTATTACCAAAACTACCTTAAACCAAAACCTTAGACTTGAAGTGGTTTAAGTACAAGTTGTAAGACTTCTCCTCCTCCATAGGAAGAAGGGGACGATAATGTGAGGGGGAGGGAGTACATTGACAAGCCAATTACTAGGAACTTGGGATTAGTATGTACTTATGTGTAAGGTATGACTAGGATAGTATCCATACTAGTGGGTTTAAGATTTTATTAAGTGTGATAGTGCATGTATCCGGCCTATAGCTTATTTTTGTGAGGAAATGAGTTAATTTTTGTGTATTGAGTGAAAAGTGGGTATTTGTTTGAGTATAGATGGGTATTGGTGTTTTCGGGTATGCCTAAATATAATTTATTGTGAAACGTAAGCGTTTTACGTAACCAATAAAACTAAAATATGAAAAGTTATAAATTATACTCTTAATAATTGTATAACACTTGCTTGACGTAAACTTTTATTTGTTTGGTGTCCGTTTACGTTGAATGATGATTTTTTTAGTTTAAGCGATTTAACTATACGATAATAATTAAAAGTAAACGCATAAAAGCCTAAAAATAAATAGTGATAATAATTGAGTCGGGAAATGACCTGAAAATGAGAAATGTTACCAAATCAATTGTTGATTATCATGGATTAAAGTCTAAATGACTATTTGAGTTTGTGGTATTTGGAAGATAATCATACTTTGATTTTTCTTACTTCCTTACCCCTAAATGTTTTTACAAACTCACATGTATTTCTCACATGTACAAGTCCACACTTATTTAACACAACCTCACAAGCCACTCTTCCTAATCACTTGTTTATCTCTTTATCCAACACAAGTGATTTCATCTCTTCCACACACACTCCAAACATCTTCTTCCTAAATAATCCCATAATCACATATGCCAACTCTTTCCTCTTTTATTGGCAATGTGATTATTAACCCAAATCAATCCTTTGATTTCATCCTCATCTTCATTCTTCATCTTCATCTTCAAACCTTCATACACATAAACCCCAAACCTTAACCTCAAAATACCAACTCACATTCCCTTACACAATGTACTATACTTGTACTTATTGTACCTTATGTTCCCTACATTCCCAACTAAGAATATTTCATATCTTTTCAAAACATTCTCCACCACATATCCACTATTCATTCTCTTCTCCATAACATTAAAATTTCACACACACGCATACTTCTTTATCCTCACCTTTGATCAATCCATGTCATCAATCCAAGTTCCCACACTCTTCTCCTCTCAACCCTTAGATTGATTCTCAAACAAACACAACAAACACACTTTCTCTTCTACCCTTGATCAAGCCACCTCATCAATCCAAACTCCATCATTCTCTTCTCAATCATTAGATTGATCTCTTATCTCAAACAAACACAATCACTCTCTGACAAACATTCACTTCTTACTCACACAACAAACACAACTCTCTTATCACCCTTGATCTTGCTATTTCACCAATCCTCCTCTTCACATCCCTACCCTCTATTTCAAACTAAGATCAAAAGGCTCCCTTCTATCACATCATGTCACATCTTGACAAACCATACACACCTCATACATTCTTATCCAACATGTGCTTAAAGTATTTGAAATTCAAATTTCAAATCTTTCTCTCCAAGCAAAGAATATTCTAAGAATATCTCTTATACCTTAACTAGCTATTTCAAATCTTTAGTTGGATCCCAACTAAGCTAGTTAGATTTTAAGGAATACCCAAAATACCCCTTCTGATAATTCTTTTCTCTCTTTTCATTATCGGATAAGCAAAGCGCTTTTGATACTTCGCAAATGTTTTATCAAATGGCTATTTGAGTTGGTTGACCTTGAGTATAAGAATGATTGAAAGGTTACAGCGTGAAGTAAAATTGGGGGTTTAATAAGTGCGGTTGTTTAAAACACCAAGTCCTGAAGAAAACAACTTTGGGAATCTAGCGCGCGGGCAGCGCGCCTGACACGAATTATTTTTTGACAATTTGTGTTCCTTGGCCTATAAATACCTACCCTTAGCCTTTGTATTCCTCACCTCTTGAAAACATTCTTTCCTCTCTTTTCGCTTCTATAATCC
>BQNB010160247.1:0-14820 GCA_026074375.1 Tanacetum coccineum | reverse complement strand
CTTTCTGGAAGATAACATGCTCACTATCATGAGATAATTGTGGCTGAAGTCTTTCTTTTATGCCCAGCTCTAAAAGATCAAATCAAGCTTTTGCATGATCCTTTGTCTTCCCATTTATATCGAACAAAGTCCCGATCAAATTATCACATATATTCATCACATCAAGATTATGCCGACATGAATTAAACTGCCAGTATGGCAATTCAAAGAATATTGATCTTTTCTTCCATGGGCAAGTGCTATCATCTTTTTTTTTCTGTTTCTTTCCATAAAGATTTTCAAAATCAGACACCTCTTTAAAGGCTTCAACGCCTGATAAGGGCTTTGGAGAAAGCCTTTCTTCAAATTGACCATTAAAAGCTGCGATGATCCATGTAGCATGTCTTCCTGCTATGTTTCAGGTATAATGAACTGGTTTCATAATTACAACATGGACACGCAAATTTTCCTTTTGTTTTCCACCCTGACAACATTGAATACCCTGGAAAATCACTAATAGTCCATGTTAATGCTGCATACATTTTAAAGGTCTCGTCTTTAAACTTATCATATGCATCCAGCCCATCATTCCACAAGTCTTTCAGCTCCTTAATCAAAGGTTGTAAGTAAACATCAATGTTATTACCTGGAGATTCTGGACCGGGTATTAACAAGGACAACATAAAGTATTCTGGTTTCATTGACATCCATGGAGGCAAATTGTAATTAACTAACACAACAGGCCAGGTGCTATGAGAAATACTCATAGTTCTAAATGGATTAAACCCGTCACTAGACAACCCCAACCTCACATTTCTAGGTTCTTTGGCAAAATCATCATACCTTAAATCAAATTCCTTCCAACTTTGCCCATCTGCAGGGTGTCTTAAATTTCCATCTTTGGGGCGTTCTTTTTCATGCCAGGTCATGTGTTTAGCTGTTTCTGAACACATATAAAGTCTTTGTAGCCTAGGCTTTAAAGGAAAGTGCCACACCACCTTAGCTGGAACCTTTGAACAATTTTCGGAAGGTTCACCGTTTGTGTTTCCTTGGTTTTCTTTAGTTTCTTTCCATTTGGAAGCGTTGCATATGTGGCACGTATCAGCATCTTTGTAAGTATCCCAATATAGCATACAATCATTTGGACACGCTGGTATCTTCTCATAATCAAGCCCCAAATCTCTTACAATACTTTTAGCTTGAGTAAAATTAGCTGGAATGTTTACTTCTGGAATTGCCTCCTTTAGGAGTTTCAGAAGATCATCAAATGCCACATTACTAAGTCCATGAAGCAAAAGCGTCTGGTAGAGTACATGCCTAATAATGAAAGATAAGATAACTTTGGAAAAAGTTATACAACAAGGAAATAACTCCTGCAGTCATTTCCTCTTCCACCAATCTATAAACTTTTTTGGCCTCTTCATTTAGGCATGATTGTAATATTGTTTTCTTACGGTATCACGAAACCTATCCATGCAATTAACTCCTCCTATTGTCATTGCATGGTTTGTATATTTCGGTAACAGTATTAGCCTCCTTTTTTTGGGGATGTACCTCTCATGAAAACGCCACACATAGTGTTTCTTACAAATCTTGTCTAAAATTAAGTTGTCTTTTACTTTTTTCTACCAAACCAGAATGGTTTTACATTTTTGCATGGACAATAAATTTCACCTCTTAATTGGCGACCTTAGAAAAGGAATAGCATCAAGGAATTCATTAACTCCAGCTTCAAACCTCAGGCAACTTATAGGGGTAATACATCCAGTATTACCTTCGTTCCCCATATCTCAATGTCCTATTGAACAAAACATATGGTTTTTTTCACCACAATTTGCCAAAAATACTTACCTACTTGTAAAGCTTATGGTTATCTCTTATTAACTTATGCACTTCCTTTCCTAACTACATTTGTCTAAGGCTACTGCCTGTTCTTTACATCAGATTCTTTGCTGTTAGTTTGATAGTTCTAAAGCCTTGCGGTGCGATGCGTTAGAATAGAAAAGGGTTTCATCTTGGTGTTGGTTGCTGCATCTTACGAACTGGTATGAAGCACATAGATATATTGAAAGCCTCTAATGGAAATACAAATGAGGATAACACACCGATGTCGAAGGCAAACTAACTTCTTTTCTACCACACCAGAAACGGTTTCTACACTTTTTGCATGGACAATAAATTTCACCTCCAATTGCCGACTTAGCAAAGGAAGCATCAAGGAATTCATTTACTCCAGCTTCAAACTCAGGCAACCTTCTAGGGTAATACATCCAGTCTCTACCATCGTTCACCATATCTCAATGTCCTGAACAAAACATATGGTTTTTTACACCACAATTTACAAAAATACTTACCTACTTATAAAGCTTATGGTTCTCCTCTTATTCAACCTATGCACTTCCTTTCCTAACTACATTTGTCTAAGCCTACTGCCCTGTTCTTTACATCAGATTTGGGTTGAGTGTAATACATAACAAATCGATTTAACAGGATAATAGCTGTTTCCCAAAGTGGACATGATAATACACAACATAAGATCGAAAATGATAAACATTATAATACACAACATAAGATCGAAAATGATAAACATTATATGGTTTTACCTTTGATTCCGACTTAGATCAAATATCTTTAATAGGCTTCACAAAGAGAGTAGCTAATTGGAGAGAAAGGTAGGGGCGTTTGGGTTTAGAGTAAATGAAAAAGAGGTTCAGTTGGCAGTTCAAGTTTCATGGCTGAATTCATGGCTGAAGGTAGGGAGAAGAGGGGTGAAATGCGGTTAATTATCAATTTTTTTATATTTATACTTTTAATATTGTTCACCGGGCTTTTTTATATTTTATCCTCAATATAAAATTATATGCCATCTCACATAGGGGTGGCAAATTCTGACCCGACATAAAACCCGATTTGAAACCGACACGAAAATTAACAGGTTTGGGTTGAGTCTAATAGATTTCGGGTCGGGTTTGGGTCAACCCATCTGACCTGTTTATTAAACAGGTTAGGTTTTAGTTGGGAATAAATTAAGCGGGTTGACCCGTCAACCCGTTTAAGATTTTTTTCTAATAATTTACAAGTTTAATTAATATGTATTGAAAACATTTTAAAACTAAAGTCCATGACCCTATATTCAAAAGAAGTTGACATAAAACTCACAACTATATATAGTCGTGACAAATTAGCGAAACAATGAAACTTGTCGATTTAAAAAAAATGGCAATCTAAAAATATATAAATACAAAATACGTCACACATTTGTGTTGTAAGGCACTTAAATCAAAAACAACTTGGTTAAACCACAAACTTCATACGTATATCTTTTTTGGAAAAAGTTAGTCAAAATGTTCATTAATAACCCAAATTACTAAATCCAACTGAAAATAATCTAAATCGATCAACTATGTTACTTTACCAACAAATATCAACAATGGGTAGTATATTATGTTAGACTCATAAACCACAAAAGCAATGTCTAGGTTCCTTATGTGACATCCAAAATACAAAAAGTTCTAGTTTCAAATTCACCGAGATTACTCACCATAACCTTAAAATCCATAATAATCGATGGCTTGTCCTTTTCGATCATGGTGGTTTTATGGAGTGAGCTACAACAGGCTAATTAATCGGTACAAAAGATACATAAAATATAAAAGCATTGCACTCTGGTTGTAATGAGAGTATAACTCACGCGTGAGACCCATGTGAGTTAAACCTTACAATTACACCCTATTAAGTCAAGACCGTGACTTAGCAATAAAACACCCAATTCGGTAAATATTGTTTTATGTATTTAAAAAATAGTGGTTCATTAATACATTCAACCTTATAAGCCATGTAAGTAAACTTCCATTTCGTCCATCTACAAACACTTGATATTATCAACAAAGGTCAAGAATCGCAAGAAATTGAAGCGAGTGCTAAAACCAATATAATGCGAAGCACACATTGAGATAAACAAAGTATTGCTATTAGGGCAAAGTTGTATAAAAAATATATTGGACTCCAGACTAAAATATTTTGTGATCGTGATAAAACCTAAAAATCAGACTATCAAGGGTCGGCGAAGCAAGTTATTGAAGCAAGTATCGAGGCATTGTTCATCTTAGTATGAATTTTAATTCAACGGTGGTATTCGTCAAGGTTGCAAAAATCGTGAATCGTTAGCCCGACGGTCGACCACCTTGTAGCTTGTAATCGGTCTAGGCGAGATTAATCGGCGATTTATCGGATTGACATTTATGACAAAATAAGGGTATTTTCGGCAAGTTTTGTGTATTTTCGGCAAGTTTTTAGATTTATTTTGGCAAAATGTTTCTAAAAAAATCAATTCTAATAAGATTTAAACAGTTACTTATAAGTGTCAAAAAAACTTTACCGGTGAGTTTTAGGTATTTCTGGCACGATAGAATGTTCCGGCAATTTTGACTACCGTATGACCTCGAGTTGACCTATTGTTGACCTGTTGCATATCGGCTAGGTCGGTGGCCTTATGTAGCGACTTAAGCGGTCGATTAATCAGCTTGTTGGACCTTGTTTTGCAACATGTATTTGTATACCGTCGGGTTTTTAATTTCTTTATCCTTTTTCGTACTAACTATTGCATTGGCGCTAGACCACTTGGTCATATTGTGTTCTGGTAGGTCATGTTTCATGTGTTAGGTCATGCGTCGTGATCGGTTTTCAATCTACGTCATACTTTCTAACATGTGGGATATTATATCACTTTGTGATATCCATGTGTATTATTCGTTGATTTGTTATGATTGTGTCCATGTAATTTAGCATATATTGTATTTAGAAAAATAAACATAAACAAGCCTTCATTATTGATTTTTTGACTTTATTTAATTATTATGTACATTACATATTAATTAAAGGGTTTAATGTTAATTATTCGTAAATGAAAAATATAATAAATATACATATATATTTATTATATATATATTAATAGAATGAAATCTATGTGTATAGGTGCGTGACCCCGTAAGCTAACGCATTTTTAGCCGTATAAATATCCGTATGACATGATTACTTCTCAAAAACTACTTTAAAATGAAAAACGGAATTTAAATATCAGCTACGAAAGTTCGTGGACGCCGTCTATGTATTTCATGACGTAATTTGTGACACCAAATGGAATTGCAAAAAGTTTTTGTTTTGTTATATACGTGTAATATTAGATAAAAGATTTTAACTCGGAAGTCAGAAAATAGGTCATTACCCTAATTTTCATTTTGTAGATCGCGTGCCCTTAAGGGTGATTTACAATTTTTTTTTTGTCTTTTACTTGTAGATCGCGTGGTATCCCCACCGATTTACTTTTTTATTTTGTCATTTAGGATTTGCAGGGAATAGTAACACACAGTATCATGAAATGTTTGAATAGGATATATAGTGATAGTATGTCTCTCAATTTACTTCAAACGAAAAAGAAGTTGACGTTGGTGTAATTTAGTTCTAACGAAACAGAAGTTGGTGTTTGCATTGAATGTTGCATTGAAGGTTTAATTGTTTGAGGTTTCTCATTGTTTGAGGTTTTTCAGAGTTGGTATTGTTGGTGATTTCGTCGGTTACTTGTTTATTACAAGATGGATTTGAGCGGTTACGAGGTATAATATTTTTATTTTGTATCATTTGAATATATGATTATTTGATATATATATATATATATATGTGTAGTAATATATGGTTATTTATTTATTTGTTTATTTAGGTACCTCATGTTCTTGTTACATGTAGAAGTAAGTTAAAGTTGCTTAAAAGAATTAAAGAATTAATTAGTGGCACTTCTCGGGAAGAATTGTTTAGGCTATCCTGTTTTGGTTGGGTATTAGATCAAACTGATTTTTTAGAGAATTGTATATTAATACATTTTATGTTAGGTTGCCAAATTTACGATGAAAATGATGATGATGAAAATGTCCCTTTGAATTACTATATAACTAATGATTTAAGTATACAATTTGGTAGAGAGGAATTCTGCCTAGTAACTGGGTTAAGGTTTGGGGTAGAAAATTGGGAGGAGTATGACAACCAAAAAAATCTTCCTTTTAGACGGCGTGTGTTTCCGTCACATTTAGATGGGCAACCTATTACGGGTATCGACATAGAAAATGCGATTAGTGGCCCTACATTTGCTGAATTATACGACGACGATGCTGTTGGCCTTTGTTGTCTAGGCATCTTGCAACTTGTTTTATTAGGTGCGGAGAATAGACGTATTGTCCCTCAGTGGTTGTTAAGAATAGCAAATGATAGAGTCGCTTGGAACAAATATCCTTGGGGTTCATATGTGTGGCCAACATTGTACTCCCAACTTAGGAACGCAACCGTTAGACGTTGGGGGCCCTTGTATGTCGATCAGCCTACAAATGAAGATGATCGAACAACATATTCAATCTTTGGATATACTTGGGCATTCAAGGTATGTCAAAAATAAGTTTATAATTTTTAATTCGGCATTTAAGTTATATGTATAATGTAAAATAATTAAAACAATGTGTTTTTTTAGACATGGATTTTAGAGTCTTTCTGAGTAACTTCGATCCGGTATTTTTATCGTTTCGATCGGTACCCTAGAGTTGCTGCTTGGAGGAAGAAAAAGAGAAGGTTTTTGGCAGAGATGGTTATTCCTTTTTTCGAAGTGATTTTTATTTAGGTTAATAGTTTATTAAGTTGATTATGTTATTTATTTAATAATGAATGTCTTTTTTAAAGGGAAATATACCTGCTGCTAGATTGACACCAGGCGATAATGAGGCTCGATCGGACTGGTGGATTTCTAGTAAGGCATACTTCGACGACTTTATTGATCAAGTTGAACGAGTACCTTTTGACATAAGCCGTCAAAATATGCATGAAATTCCATCAGAAATTTACCAACAGTTTGTTGAACAAAAACTCGAACTTGATAGAAATAAAAAAGATGTTGATGACATTAAGGAAGAAATGAAAAAATTTAGGCAAGAGATGAATGCTAGGCCGGTGCGACAAGAGAATACAGTACCGATTGTTGTTGGACAACATTATGGTTTTAGCGATTTTAGTGAATTCCGAAGCATGCAGGTATAATTTTTTTAGATTTAATAAAAGGTATGCTAATTAAATAATATAATTTTGTATTTATGGGTGTTCATAGGATGGTCCGTCTTCATTCAATGGACATGAAAATATGGGTGCTCCACCAAATTTCCAAACCCCAATGCGGTCCCAACCTAGTTCATCTGATTGGCAAAGACAGATGCCAGAGCAGTCGGCCAGTCACTATTGGCGGCCCTCGTCGCATCCTGGTTCCTATTATTCGTTTGGTCAGCCGCCATCTCATATGGTTAGGCCAAATTTGCAAACCACTATTGAGACGCAACATGATGTTGAAGCCAAAGTTGACCAGGTAATCCTATTTTTATATACGAATATAATTATATATTAATACCCATCATGAAGTAATAAATTTTTATTAAATGTTTTTTTTAGAATATTCCTAATCGAGGGAGAAGGCAACAAGTTCCTAGCAAGTACCTAGTAACTCCATTTACGGTACAAGCTCCTACTACAATGGTACCAAAGCAGCGTGTTTCTAAAACTACAAATAAAGGGAACACAGCTAATTTATCGCCTTTGAATCTTGGGGGTGTTTTTGAGGGTTACAATGAAGAAGAGAATAACGTTAAGTTTTTGGGTTCCCAATTCACTGGTAATATCTTATTCTATGAGAACGTGGACCCTGCAAAGGTAATTATTAATCTTGTATATAAATGAACAAATAAAATAATGTAAGTATGTGTACTAATATTGGTTATACACTTGTGATTAGGTGCGAGACGAAATTATGAAAACATAATGCAGTTTCTAAATAACCTCTATCAGATTTACTTGGAGTGCTATATGAGAGGTTATATAGTACCAGTTAGTTTTTGGCGAGAATTGGTCCCTCATTTGTGTAAGCCTGACATGCAGAGAAGTTCATATGGCCCCCTAATTGGTTGGTTGAGTGGAGAGGTAAGTTTTATTTATCAATTTAAATAATGTTTGTAATGATAACTTTTTAAATCTCTTTACCCAAAAAACATCTATTATTTTGTTACAATGTATTTGAATCAGCACCGAACGCGTTGATGAGGTTAATGATTAGAGGAGGCCTTCTAATCCAACTGGACAGTGGCCTATCTAGACAATAAGTGTCATCCTGATAAGAAAAAAGAACAACCAATTTATCCTTCATAATGACCCTTCACGTCATTGGAACATTTGGGATGGTTCCACGCGTCCGTATCCATCCTGAATGATGTTTGATTGGGTTACTTATTTGTTTAATTATTCGTTATAAAACTTTAATAGCAACTTATTCATGATTTGTATATAATTAGTTTTGTTTTTATCTTTGTAGTGTTTTTTTGCCAATATACATGTTGCTGGAAATCATGGCCACGGTGTTAATTCAATTTAGCCGAATCTCATTTTTATCGTGTTTGACTCCATGGCTAGTGAGGAAAACAAGGAAGAGCTATCGCGACTAATTAGTTGCTGGACCCCCGTCGGCTTTAATCATAATTTGGAAGATCGTGGTGTTAAATGAAACTAGAACCCGACCGCATATTTTCAGTATACATACAATGAAGGTTTTGGAAATAGATGTCCCCTCAACCAAACCACAAGTCAGCTTGTGGAGTCATCAACATGTTGTTGGTTAATCTATTGTTTGTGTCACAAACAAATCCGTAGTGCATAGTGATACTCAACAGTTTTTTGAGAGTTTTAGAAATCAAAGTTACAACTTTTTATATGTTTAGGTGTGAGGATACTAGAGAATGTTGTATGATTAGTTTTGAAAATTGGTATGTGTTCGTATGTGAAATCGTAACGATATGATGAAATAATATTGTATTTTACTTTGAATTTCTTTGAATATTCGTCCATTGATATGTTTTTTTTGGGTAATGTTGTATTATGAATGGACCGACATGTTATTTGACAACAACAATTTTTTTCTGTAACAGAATAAGACAACTCAAATTGACAATGTTGTCTATCACTTCATTTTCTATAAATAGTAACCTAGAAAACGTTAGGCTAGTAACCTAGAAAACGTTAGGTCCACTTCCACAAGTTATATATAATAAAAAACATTACATAGATAAAAAAAACATTTCAAATAATAACAAAACATTACATGAAAATGTTACGGTTAACCACTGCCGACTTCCCAAGAACTGTACCTTAAGGAAACCTCAACCACAATTCTTTTTGTAATGTTAAGGAGTAATCTTTGATGGTTTTTAGAATAAAAAACTGAGACATTAACAATATCATAGCAAGCTCACTACAGTAAATCCATTCCAAACTACCACTCAAGGACTTTGTAAGTTTATTGTTCCAGGTACTGTACCCGATAGATCTTTCAGAGTCACGTTTAAATCTCCAAGAGCATTCGGAGAACAAGACTTGACGATTGCAACAACTTGTTCCAGTTTTCCCTTTTGAAGAAAGTTGTCAATGTCTCCCAAACATCAGGTTACAGTGCCACCAAATCATTCACATAGTTTAGTGACGCTTAACTCCCCGCCCCACTGTTAAAATCCGCATCCTCACCCACATCCTCACAACTTTCTGCATATAAAATCTTGTTCGAATTAAAGCCCCATCCGGATCAAGAATAAATACATTTTCTTTAAGTAGCTTGGCTCGCTGAACAAGACCCGCAGGACCGGGTATTATCCTAACTGGGTTTGAGGTTGAGGAAGATGGTTCAACATGTGTGCTACTATAGGAACGCACAACGGGTGTTAACTGAAGATCGGAATCATCTATATCTAGACTGAATTCCCATGGTTCATTTTCGTTATTGAAATTGGAATCCATTTTAAAGAGTTGGAATAAGAAGTTGTGTGACAAATTGAGGAAATTGTGAGGGCTATTTATAAGGGAAAATTTTGAAAAAATAAAGAGAGTTGGACGACACAAATGTTTTTTTTTTCTGTAATAGATAAGACAACTCAATGACAATGTTGTCTATCACTTCAAATTACACGCGATTTAGTAAAGTATATGACAACTCTCTGACATTGAGTAGATCACGCTTAACTTTGCGCGATCTACATTTTTAACTTTTATTTAAAAGCGTTGATAGGACAACTCTCTGACATTGAGTATATCACGCTTAACTTTGCGCGATCTACATTTTTTAACTTTTATTTAAAAGCGTTGATAGGACAACTCTCTTACATTGAGTAGATCACGCTTAACTTTGCGCGATCTACATTTTTTAATATAGATATAAAGTTTCTTGAAAACGAATATAATTCATAACATTCTAAACTCAACTTAAGAAAAATGGCGTCAAATATAAAAAAATTCAAGTGTTTAATTCTTTTTAATGAAAACCACGAGGTTTCCATATGTCATAAATTGACATACTCAATGTTACATGAAATGGAGATAGCAGAAATTCAAGTTGGAGTCAAATTCTGTGATAAACTTATCGTATAAGTCTCTCTTCAATCTGACATATGCTGTTGAATATCACAGACGACGCTGAGTACAATTTTTAGTTGGGTGTGGCTTGTAACTCCAAAGAAATTTGCACATTTGTTTGTTTCTGAACAAAAAAATATGTTCTTTAATTTTTTTGAATCAACAACTTTAGAAAATGAAGGCCCATCTAATCAAGAAATACCATCGTCTCATTTGAACGACTCCTTACACATGCAAAATGAGCCCCATTTTTCAAATCCTGAGTCCTCATTTGCCTTCAGATCAAACGAATATAACACAGATGATGTGGTTAATGAAAACCCCCAAAACAAAATCCATAAATGGCAAAAGTTCATGTCATTTGAGCCTGACATTCACCGGATAGACACCAATTTACAAGCAAACCTAATATATCAAAGCAGTAAAGTGCAACAATCAAGTTGAAAAGGGTTAAGAAATTTGAAGAACAAGAATCTTTGATCTTGGCTGTTAGGTTGAAAGCTTTAAGCGAAGGTTTCCAATTTGTAACTGACAGATCAGACCCGGAAAGATGTTACTTAAAATGCTATCATTTTACTGAATGTGATTGGTATCTTCGGGCAACCCTGTGGGATAATACAAAGAAATATTACATTACATATCTTAATGATGTTCACACTTGTTCCAAGACTCAAACATATCCTAACCATCGAAATGCAACTAAAAAAGTCATTGTCACCTTCTACCCAAAATTACAGATAGGACACGAAATTTAAGAAGGGAAAATATACAACAAGATTATTATATTAGAATAAAAATACATATTTCTTACAACAATCAATGAAAGGGAAGCACTACGGTTATACAACAGGTGAGGGTTCTCACATACGAAGCATTTGAAATGCTCCCGTATTATTGTTATAACCTAGAAAAAAAATCAAGGGACAGTAACACGTATCAAAACAGACGATAACGGAGTTTTCGAGATGTTATTCATTGCCATTGGTGCTTCGGTAAGTGTTGCTCACAAAATCTAAATAATATAATTCTATTACATCATAAAAGTATGTTTATAATCTTTTATTACAGATTCGTACGTTCCTCAATTATCTACGCCCCGTGCTTATGATCGATGCTGCGCATTTAAAGGGTATATACAAGGGAACAAATCTGGTAGCTGTTGCCATGGATGGAAACAATCAGATTGTGCCGATTGCATTTGGTATATGCAAAGGGGAAACAGGTCCATGTTGGTCATGGTGGATGTCCGTACTCAAAGAATGCATTGGTGATAATCCCAATTTGCTATTCATATCTGATAGGCATGCTGCTATAGCTTTGGCAGTAGAAAAAGAATTCCCTTTAGCCTTTCATGCTGTATGTTGTCGTCATCTTATGATGAACCTAGGATTGAAAAACAAAAAAAGAAAAGGTTTATTCTGGAAAATATGCAAGGCATATACACGAGAAGACTATGCAACGAACATGAACACACTACAAATTGTTCAGCCTGATGCACATGAAAAGCTTTGTAGAGCTGGTCCTCAAAGATGGTCACGAGCGCATTGCCCTCTAGTGCGTTACAATTATATGACATCAAATAGTGTGGAGTCTGTCAATGCTTGTAGTGTAATATATAGAAAAGAGCCCGTGTTAAAGTTAGCGGAGACGTACCGTGCGATGGTGCAAGAATGGTACTATAAACGTCGACAACTGGCAGGTATTATTATTTGAAAACATAATATACAACTATTTTTTCGTTGATAACAACTTCTATATTCATTCTTGTTTATCTACTATTGTAGCAAATATGACGTACGAAATAACAGATTGGGCAGCAAACAAAGTGGCAAAAAAAAGATGAAAAGTGCGACATGGGTTGTTAAAGGTGTTAACGCATATCAATACGAAGTTTCTGACGGTCAGTACATTCGTGAAGTCAACTTACAAACAGGCATTTGTGGATGTCGTAAATGGCAACTTTCAGGGCTTCCGTGTGGTCACGTAATAGCTATAACACGTTTTTTGGGTTTGACGGATTGTCTCAATTATATGGCGGATTGGTTTAAAAAACCAAAATATCAAGCCACTTATTCTGAGTCAATTCATTCCCTTGGAAATATGCAACAATGGGAATTTCCAGAGAATATTCAAAAAGCTATTCCTCCTCGCATGGACAACCCACAACCTGGACGTCCTAAAAATACAAACCGTATACAATCTCAAGGAGAGGAGCCAAGAATTATACGTTGTACCAGATGCACACAAACGGGACACAGACGTGATCGATGCGGTCAACCATTTGTCGTTCAACCGCCTGTCAACATACGTACACACAATGATCAACAATTTACACAAAACAACCAACCATCTTTCAACAACCCAACTCAACAGTATGATAACACTTTCAATAATATTAACCATTACACATCACAACAATACACTGACACCACATACCCATCACAACCTTACTGTCAAACACCATACCCATCGCAACCTTACGACCAACATTTCGCAAACACCTCTCAACCATACACCGGACATTACCACAGAATCATCTCAAATGTATGAAAACAATACAATCTCAGCATTATGATGCGCTAAACATCTAGATTGATTATAAACACGAATGGTTCAATAGTTGGTTTAATCATTTGGATTTCTAGAAAATTGTATGTTATTATGCTTTCTGTTGGTTTGTTGTAAAAATTTAATGTTCATTTTAATGATGTAATATATTTGTATTTCAAATTTTAACTATTTATGTACTACATTAAACACTTCATTACTAATTAAACATTGTATCTATAAATATTGTAAACAACACAATTAAAGAGGTAATGACAATAATATCTACTGCAATTTATAAAAATTAAACAATAACTACAAACATGTTTATGGTGGTTCATTTGGGCTTTTCGGAATAAGAAGATTTTTGGCGTTGTTCTTCTTTCAGGCGAATAATTTTTGTATGTTTCATCTAGTGCTCTGTCTTTCTTTGGTGTGTTATAGATGTAAAGCTGTTTAGTTGGGTGGATTGGTAAAATTTCATTGTGTCTTGTAATTGGTCTGGCTTCTTGCTAGTGTTTTCTTTTAATAAAATTCGCCGTTCAAAAAAAAAAAACTACAAACATGTTTATGGCAAACCAATGACTAGACATGTCAATACACCAGTATACAAATTATTATTGACAGATCAATGAAAAGTTGGACAGGTAAATCACATAATAGAAACATTGACTTGACAAGTCCCTGACACTAAGTGGATCACGTAGCATTGTACGCGATTTATCATATATATATGACAAAACAATGTTATATTGAAAAAAAAAAAAACCCCCACAATCACTACAAATACATACTTGACTTGACAAGTCATTGACACTAGATGCATCACTTAGCATTAAACGCCATTTATTGTCATCATTTAAAAAGTTATTTGACTAGGTACTAAGTAACAATTTTTAATAATTGTTTGTAGCATGTAATGTCCTTGTTCTAGTGTGTAACAATAAAATAATTGATATATTGAAAAAACAATATGATGGGTACAACTTTAGCATTCGCAATTATTATATATATACCAAAGATGTTCAACTCAATATTTTCACACAAAATTCATGTTCATTAACATTTCTTACTTCCAAAGTGTCGACTTCATCAGATATACTTTCAGACTTGAAAAAAAAATGGTATCCCAATACGTACCGCAAAAAATGCCCAAGATCTTGAAAGTGAATAAACAAAAATGGTTTACCTAAAACTCTAAATTTATATCACCAGAGCTGAAAAAAAAAAGTAAATCGAGGGGGATCTCCGCTTACATTTTGTAAAAAAAAAAAAAAAAAAAACAAAAAAAAAAAAAAATGTAAATCTTGGGCTTATACACGCGATTCCCATTTTTTTTCAATAAAAAATTTTTTTTTTTTTTGAAATGTTAAATCGAGTGTTTCAAATCGATTCCACTTTTTTTTTTTTTTATTCAAAATTGCGTATGAGGTCGACACGTGTCGAAAAGTAAATCGAGTGAGAGAAGACGCGATTTAAATGGGTATTTTGAATAAATGTGTTTGTCAGGGATATTTTGAGACAACACAAGTTCCAACCGGTTACTGCGAAATTTTTCGCATATAAAAAATAGGTTGAGAAATTCAAAATTGAGGGTCCAAAAGTCTTGCTTATCATAATGTACGTTGTTAGGTACCACATATGGTTGGTTTTTACGGCGTTAGGCTCATTGTCGGCTTTTCGTTCGTACGAAAAGGATCGCTCAACTTCAAATGAACCACATAAGAGTCTCCTTGTTTTACAATATACACCAACTAACAAGATACGAGTGAACATATTCTTACATTCGCATGATATCATGTGACCGAGATTTATATCTTA
>BQNB010160246.1:0-14821 GCA_026074375.1 Tanacetum coccineum | reverse complement strand
TAAATTTATTAGTTCTCAGATAATGTAATGCATATTTAACAATTCACAATGAAAATAATAAGCCAACGATACCTCTTTGAGTTCGCACCAAATTCGGATGTCTTGTTCTTAAAGCTCCTTTTTTATATCTTGGTTCTTATGTTGGAGGGGACATGAATAAAATTCAATCTTGGAAGGACATTATTGATAGAATTAGAAGACATCTATCAAGATGGAAGATGAAAATGTTATCGATTGGAGGGCGGCTCATGTTAATCAAATCGGTACTTGGCTCGATGCCTATTTTTCACATGTCAATGTTTAAAGTTCCTGCAGGTGTCATTCAAATTCTGGAATCTCTTCGAAGTAAATTCTTCAATGGTCATGAGAGTTCGGGTAAAAAAGCTTCGTGGGTTCAATGGAAGAAGGCTCTTGCTCCTAAAGATAACGGTGGTCTAGGTATTTTTAGTCTTTATGCTCTTAATAGAGGATTGATATTTAAATGGGTTTGGAGATTTTTAGCCCATGAGCCTACGCTTTGGTCTCGTGTTATCAAGGCTATACACGGAGCCAATGGAAAGATTGATGAGATTTCGGGTAAAGGAGCTAATTCATGTTGGATAAATATTATTAAAGAGGTTAGGAGGCTTGAGGAAAAGGGTATTAACCTGCTTTTGTTCATGAAGAAGAAACTTGGGAATGGCCTTTCGACTTTATTCTGGGATGACGTGTGGTGTGATGGGGGCAAGCTTAAGAATAGATTCCCTAGAGCGTATGCTCTCGAAAACAGCAAACAAATTACAGTAGGTCAAAAACTTGCGCATCCTAGTCTTTACCATTCGTTTCGTAGACATCCGAGAGGAGGGCTGGAACTCACTCAAGTTGAAGAGTTAGCGAAAGTGATTAACCCTGTGGTGCTTACTCAGTCTCCTGATTCATGGTCTTGGACATTGAACAATTCTGGTGGTTATACCGTGGCTTCGTCAAGAAACATGATAGATTCGCGATTACTTCCGAAAGGTGATCTAAAGACTAGGTGGATTCGATATGTTCCCAACAAAGTGAACACCTTCGCTTGGAAGGTAATGACGAACTCCTTACCTACTAGATTTAACATTTCCAGACGTGGTATAGATATTGAGTCTCTATCTTGTGTGAATTGTGATGTCGGGATTGAAACCAATGATCACTTGCTCTTCGCTTGTAACACGGCAAAGAAGATTTCTAAATTAATAAATCGGTGGTGGGACGTGCCTTTTATGGATATTAACTCTTACGGAGAATGGAGGTCTTGGATCGATAATGTAAAACTGCCGAAGAAGAATAAAAGCATGTTCCAAGGTATTTATTTTGTGATGTGGTGGCTTCTATGGAATTTTCGTAATAAGAAGATGTTCGAGGCCAAGCCCAAATCTAAGGAGACGTTTTTTGATGAGATTATTTGTAGTTCTTATTACTGGTGTCGGTATAGATGCAATACTTTGTTTAGCTGGGACGATTGGTATAAAAACCCGTCTCTTATTTCTTTGTAATTTCTAGCTCCTTGCTAGTTTTTCTTAATAAAAGTCGCCGTTCAAAATTTTTTTTTTATGTATTGTGTTTAATTTTATGTATTGTGTTTAAATTCCGTAGTGTGTTTAAAATTACGTATTGTGTTTAAAATTACGGTATTTGTATTAACAATATGTTTTGCATAACAATTATGTTTTGTCTTTAAATTAAGTAATATGTATTTGTAGTTTCAATGAATGAGTTATGTCTTATGTTTAAAATTGTAATCTTTTACGGAAACATTCTCATTTTATTATAGCCTGACAAGTTCATACATTAGTCACCTCCGTAACAGTTAAAAAAAAGAAGCATACAAATTCACTTCCAAATTACACACTATTCCAAACCAAGTTTTTCCATGTCATCGTTAAGATCGTGATGGGGGGGGGGGGAGAGTAGTGCGGCAGAAATAAGTGAGTGATGTTCGTATGCCTATGCATTTTCCAATGTTCCTGTAGTACCTTTATATCCTTCTAAGGCAGGTGGCTTGCAGTTTTGAGCACTCTGTAATGCCTGTGAAGATCCCCTATAATAGATTGGAAGGTGTGGATGGAGTTGAGAAAAACTTGGAATTGATGAAGTTTCCTTATGAGAAAAAGTTGTTGTAGATGAACTTCCAGGAGAATTGATTAGCAGACCAACTCGTTCTTCTTTCCGTAAGAAAAATCCACATCCATAGTAATTTTGGCATGGTTGTTCAATATTACAAAATTCAATTATTAACAAGTAACCATATAATTTCGTATAATACACAAAAAAACCATTGATTCTTTCACATTGAAGTTTGGACATGCATATATAGTTTTCCAACGGGTTTTGGATTGAAACAAAGAAACAAAAGATTCTCATTAGAACAACCTTTCCGGCTCTCCAATTTACATGCAAACACTTCATATGGCACCATCTTCATATTAATAATGTGTGTGTTTGTTTGATAAGTTAACATGTTATTGACAATAATAGATGCTTTTATAGGGAGAATCAATTGAGCTTGTTATTTCATAAGAGGGTTATGTGTCATAAAAACATTACATATATAATAAAAACTTAACATATATATAACAACATACATAATAATGTTAAGTTAACTACTACTCTACTAATTCCAAAAAACAGTATCCTTATAGAAAACCTCAACCAGATTTATCTTTTTTGTTAATGTTAATGGTAAAGCTTTTGATGGTTTAGAGTAAAAACTGAGACATTAGCAAGTATCATAGCAGCTCCTATAGTAATATCCTTTCCATAACTACCCACATCAAGGATTTTTGTAGGTTATTGTTCCAGGTACTGTACCTATAGAATCTTTCCGAGTCGCACATTTTAAATCTCAAAGAGCATTCGTAAACAAGCCTTGACAATTGCAACAACTTGTTCAAGTTTTCCCTTTTTAAGAAAGTTATCGATGTCTCCTAAACATCCTGTTACAGTGCCACCAAATGCATTCACATAGTTAGTGGCGCTAACCCACGCCACACTGTTAAAATCAGCATCCTCACCATATCCTCACAACAGCTTTCGTACATATATTTCTTGTGTCGACATTAAAGCCTCCATCCGAATCATGAATAAAATACATTTCTTTAAGCAGCGTGGCTCACTGAACATGATCCCGCAGGACCGGATATCCTACACTGTGTTTGAAGTTTTAGGTAAAGATGGTGTTAACACGGTGCTACTAGAAAGCTGAACAAATATACCCACATGACCGGGTATTATCGGAACGAATTTTTTGTGTTTAAGGATGTGGTTCAACATGTGTGCACTATAAGGAATGCACAAATGGGATGTTAATTGAAGATCGAAATCATCGATTTCTAGACTGAATTCCCCCCATGGTTCATTTTCGTTATTAAATTGAATCCATTTAAGAATTTAGAATAAGAATTGTATGACAAATTGAGGAAATGGTGAGGGCTATTTATAAGGGAAAATCTTGAAAAAATTAAGAGAGTTGGACCACACAAATGTTTTTTTCTGTAGCAGATAAGACAACTCAATGACAATGCTGTCTATCATTTCAAATTATCTGACAAGTAGTCCACTTTATCTTAAATTTATAGATGCTTATATAGGGAGAATAAGTTTTTGGCGGGTGTTTTCTAGGTTAAAAAAATAACATAAAAAACTACACATAACAACAATATTATTAAAATATTCGAATATAAAATGACCAATCTACAAAAAATAAAATGACCAATCTACAAAAAATAAAATGACATGACCGAATTTAAAATTACATTACCAATCTACTAAAAATAAAATACATAATTTAAAAATACATTACAAACAAAACACTTAGACAATGCATGTTAACTTAAAAATTAAATAGATAAAACAACCTACGCTAGTTATTAAACATTAAAAGAATTAAGTAATTCTTTGTAGGGGCAAATCAAGAATGATCCATGTTTTACATTCACAACAAGGTTTTGAAAAATTTTAAAAGGTTGGATTGAACACCTTGTAGCGACTGATGCAATGTTGGACGAATGAACTTCAACTATTGGTGCTTTATCCTTTAGTAAATCCAATTATTTTGAGATCATGCTCAATTGTGTATGGAAGGGTGAATAGTTTTTCTGTAACCATGACACTTCACCATCGCAACATTGTAGCTCCCCATGCATATACAAAAACTAAAGTTAACAAACATAAAACTGCCGCGATATTAAAAATATAGTCCTCAAGCTAAGAAATATACGCTTACTTTCTAACTACGAGTTATGCTATACTAAACGATACACGGGGGTGACCGAGTCTTTTTCATAATCCTAACAGATAAGCTGTTTAAGAATAGTTTATGCTGATAAGCTGTTTAACAAAAGCTTACCAGCATAAGCTGTTCTTAAATAACTTATGCAGCTTATTCTTATCATTTTGGCAGCATAAGGAGTGTTTGGATGTGCGTTTTACAGTGTCATGAGTGTTTCGATTTGCGTTTTACATATCAAGGAGTGTTTGGATTTGCATTTTAGAGTGTCAAGGAGTGTTTGGATTTGCATTTTACACAAACTGATAACTATAAACATTCCCCGATGACATGTCCCCGAGGATACCAAAAGGATAAAAAAAATTACAACATACCTTCGGCTGTCGACTTGGCTCGTTCTCGCCCTTGGCTCGTTCTCAGCTCTCGGTTCGTTCTTCGGCTGTCTACGGCTAAAAAAAATTAACACAATCTATAATTAACAACTTATTATAGTAGCTTATTAAACTTCTTTAACCAATCCTTATTATAACTAAACAAAATTAAAAAAAATAACCATAAGTGTCTAACAAAAAAGAAAATCAAACACCACCAGCAATTAGAGGGTTAGAAAAAGAAGTAGAATTATCATTTAGAGGGTTTAGAAAAGAATTATGGTTTAGAGGAGGTGGTGGTGGCGGTATTGTGCTCGTGTGAGTGGCGGTGGTGAGTGGTGGTGGGTTATGTGGTGAGTGGTGGTGGTGGAGGTGGTGGGTTCTGTGGTGGTGGTGCTGGAGGTAGTAGTGGGTGAGAAGTGGTGGTGGTGCTGTTAAAATCGTCAAGAGTGGTTTTTTTTATGTTTCACGTTTTTGTAACCTCTTGTAAACCCAGATCTGCTTTTGGTATCAGATAAATCCCGGGCGACATGTTATTGTTGTACATTAGATGTTCAACGGATGAGTCGATATGTTATCGTTGTACATTAGATGTTCAACGGATGAGTCGATATGTTATCGTTACACATTAGATGTTCAACGGATGAGTCGATATGCTATCGTTACACGTTAGATGTTCAACGGATGAGTCGATATGTTATCGTTGTACATTAGATGTTCAACGGATGAGTCGATATGTTATCGTTACACATTAGATGTTTAACGGATGAGTCGATATGTTATCGTTGTACATTAGATGTTTAACGGATGAGTCGATATGCTATCGTTGTACATTAGATGTTTAACGGATCAAATACACTCTTACCATCAAAACCACCAACAGATTAAACTATTATTATGGTGTTGATGGTGTCATATGAAGCTTTTGCGTGTCCTTGTGAATCCGGAGATATAGCTATGCGAGAATCGTATAAACCTAAAACCAGTGATAAATTATACTATGCATGTCCACGATCAAAGGTGAACAATCACATGTTTTTTTGTGTAATATACAAATAATATGGTTAGTTGTTAAAACTTATTATCTTTACTCTTTAACAGCCTCGCCAAAACACTTTCGGATGTGAATTTTTTTTATGGAAAGAGGAACGAGTTCGTCTACTGGTTGGTTCTCCTGGAGCTTCAACGACTCCAATTTACTCTCCAGGATATTCATCGAATCCAATTTATTCTCCAGGATCTTCATCACCTCCACGCTATTCTGCAAGAGCTTCAACACCTCAAAGCTATTCTCCGGGAACTTCAAGAAATGTAGAGTGCTCAAACCGCAAGCACTTGCTTGGAAAGATAACGGTACTCGAGGCAACGGTGGATATGTATATGCATCCGGAACAATACACATTTAATTCAGCCGCACTATTTCACAAAGTTTACAATAACATGGGAAAATTTGATTTGGAGTAGTTTGTCATTTAGAATGTAATTTGTATGCTTTAAGCGTCAGTTTTTAAGTCTCGTATGATTATCGTTCTAATATGTTTAAGTGTCTGTTTGTAAGTCGCTTGTGTTACTACAAGTGGTTTGTATAATATTTAACTAAATGAATGTTTGTTTTTGTGTTACTTGACGAATGTGCATCTTGAAAAAGTATACGTATATCATGTGCAACTATAGAAGGGTAGTGCATATCCTGACCAAACCGAGAAAACATAGTGTTTTTTTATATAGTTATTATTTATCAAATATATAATTATTATTTATCATAGAACCTAGAAACGAACCTAGAAAATATGGCATATCGGCATACAAAATACACACTATATTTTTTGTTTGAGTATACGGCATATCGGACCGAAACAAACATAGAAAACGTAGTGTTTTTTATATAGTTATTATTTATCAAGTATATAATTATAAGTAATAATTAATATATTATTTATATAATTTATAAATAATAAATGACTTAAAGTCAACGAAGTCAACACACTATCCCGGGCGACAAGTCGCCGGGGATACTGTTGGAAAGGTTAGCCCGCCAAGTATAAGCCCAAAATAAGCTTATGAAATAAAAGCCGAAACCAAAATACAAGCCCCTATCCCGGGCGACATGTCACAGGGGAATCATCTGGCCACATCACCAACATTAACCAATATCATAAAGACAGTCAACGAATGTCAATTAGGTATCCCGGGCGACATGTCGACCGGGAAACCACCTGCCACGTTACCTCCCAGATAATTAACACTAACTATTTACTTAAACCCAGTCAATATGTTGTAAAACGTATCCCTGGCGACATGTCGCCGGGGAAAAGTGAGCGGGAAAAATTCCCGCTACGTTTTTCGTTGATTTTTTAAGTCAAACTTTAACGATACTATCCCGGGCGACATGTCGCCTGGACACCATCTTCAAACTTTGATTAAAAGTCTATTAGAATTGGTGCCACGTAGGACGCATTTTTGTCGTTTAGCGATGTTTTCCCGGTGACTTTTGTCGCCCGGGATAACATCGTCACCTGTTCTACTTTTTCTTGTAGTGTGTTGTGAGACGAGGTTCGTTTGTGCAAGTTATTATAAATCTGGATGTGAATTAGATATGTAGATGTGAATTAGATATGTTACTCAACTGCCAAGTGCAAACCGGAACCGGTTTTTTTAAAAACCGGTCCAAAAAATCGGAACCCGTTTTTAAAAAAACCGGTTTTTATTTAACCGAACCGGTTAAAAATAACCGTACCGGTTAGACCGGTTTTCGGGTTTAATAAGAGACCGGTTTTTTACCGGTTCTAAACCCGGCTTTATCCGGTTTTTTAAAATAACCGGTTTTTTATTTTTTTACTTCAAATTTTTTTATTTTTAAAATTTTTTTTTTATATCCGTTTAAAAAAACCCGGTTTTAACCGGTTAAAAAAACCGGTCAACACTAGCTGTTATATACGTTTTTAAAAAAAACCCGGTTTTAACCGGTTTTTAAAAAAAAAAATCAAACGGTCATATAGTCGTTTATAGCCGTTTTTTTGTTTTTGTTTTTTTTTTGATGATTTTAAGCCATGGATTGGTAGTATAAATACATGTAATGAGTTGGGGTTGAAACACATCAAAAACACTCACTAATCTCTTTTTAATCTCTCTAATTTCTCTAATCCTTCTATAATGGAAAACTCACAATCACAACAAGCTTTCACTAATCCCTCCGTTTCTACTAGCCATGTACGAAAAGTTTACACAAATGATGATGTTGTGCAAATTAGACCAACTACGAGAAAAGGAGATGTTTGTAAGTCTTATTAGATTTGTGTGTTATATTTTATGGGGTGGAAAAGTCGCGTTTTGCAAAAAAAAAAAAAATGTTCGACACTTTTATAACCTCAGTCTAACACTACAACTGAAGGAACTAATAGATCGGTCTGTTGTGTAGTTGCGGTTAGCCAAAATGCTTCGTCACATGGTACTACTTGGTGCGGATGGTAAGTTTTTATATTTGTTAATGATGCGGTGGGACTTGATTTTTACGAAGTTTGTCATTAACAAGCACTTCCATTCAACACTTCGACAAGTCATGCTTACGGACGTTCATCAAAAGGAGGCTAAAACCGCGGTTTTCAACATGTAAGTCGATTCTCTTAGTAAGTGATGCTTTTAAATTATGGGAAAATGGCTTAAAAAGAGATTTTATTGATGGTTTAAGTGATTATAATTATGGTTGTTTCTATAACTACGGATACGTTGGGGACCGCAAAACATGGTACGGCAATTCTTATTTAGCCGTTAAGGCTTCATTTGGTTTAATCCGAATCTTAGGTTAATTAATGAAAACGGACAATTGCTTTTATATACTATTTGGTTCTTCATACGGATCTAATTTAAGAAAAATTTTACATGACATTTAATTAATATATTTTAGATAATAAAGTTTTTACGATTTCACCTTGATAATGCATCCAATAATACTAGAGTATGGAATTGTTAAAATTACATATATAACCTCTTTTTAGATGGAGTTTTTTTTCATTTCTACGTTGTGTTTCTCATGTTATAAATTTATCGTGCAGGCTAGCATGAAAATATGTGATAGTTTTAATGTTGTAATTTAGGGGGTTTATTAGTAAACTATTATTTTAGTTCGTAAACGATACGACAAATGAAAACTATAGACGTTTGCGTAAAAATGTGGTTGAAGAACCTCTATGACTTGCTATGATAATAATATAGTGGAATTCTACCTTCGCATGATGTTTGGAAAATTTATTACGACAACGTGAGACTTTTAAACGTTTTAATGGAAACACTTGTTAATTGAAATAAGTTCGTTTCGATAAGCGACCAAATTGGGATTACTAAATGATTTAACTATTGTTTACAAGTTTTTTAAAGGAACGGCAAAAAAAACTATATTATCGGGTGTTTTATGACCCAACTAGCCTCTATTAGTTTTAAAATCAAATTTATGCTATGACAGGAAAAATAGCGAATTAAAACCTCACATTGTCAAATGTTTAAGAAGAATGGTTAATAGTTATTAAAAAGGCAAATTTGTAAATTATTTTGCTAACTTTACCTTTGATTTTTACTTTGTTCCGCCGCACTTAATCCATATTTAAATGTTGGTGGCGTTGGAACTTTTAATACAAGAAAATGAACATTTAGGACTTATCCTTTGGGTTGGACGCTAATAACCCGACCCCAACTATATAAAACTCCCAAATTTTTAAATTTAACGATAATTTAATAAAATATTTAGAATTTATGCAACAATTATGTCAACAACAATAAACCCAATTGTTGATCAAATGCGGGCGGATCGTCCCGAATGACAAGTTGACATTAATATAAACCTTTTATAAGTTTATTGAAGACGCTACAAAGCGTCACCGAACATCGGGGCCCCAACAAGCGAGTTGGGACAATATATGGCTACAAAACCTTTTTAATACTTTAAGGCCCGAAGAGTTTACAAACTTTGACATTTTGGCTTGGTGGAAAGAAAGGAAAATCCAATTTCCATTTTTATCCGCTATGGCTCGTGACTTATTAACGGTCCAAGCTTCGATGGTAGCTTCCGAATCGGCCTTTTCTATTAGCGGTAGAATTATATCGGAAAAAAGGTCAAGATAAGCTACAAGAAGTGATCTTATGAAACATAAGCCGAAAACCAAAAAATCATAAGCTGACTATATAAGCTTAAACAAATATAAACATACCGGTATACTTCAAAATTAGTTTATGGATCTCTCTTTGTCAAAAAGCATATATGCTTAATCTTACAAGAGAATCGAAACTTTACTAGAGCATATCTTTACTATATTTTAGTTGCGCCTCTTTGTGCTCTTGAAACATGTGTTTTTGTCATTACATACTAAGAATCATGCAAAGGGATTTCTCCTTTTTGAAATTATTTAAAACATGACCTAGACCGGACTTTAATATTTGAAACTCGTGATTATCCTAACCTTTTTCCTTATTTTACAGTGTGATGAGTACCATGCTGAGGGGACGCTTGAAGAAATCAGATAGTGCAATGCTCACACTCCAACTCACTGATATGAGAGGAAAACTTGCAGAAATGAACTTGTATTTTAATTCATAGAAAGGAGGCATATATAGCCTTACATGGAATATAAAACAAATAATAAAATGCTAATTTATCCTAAAGAACCAGTAAACAATAAACCCACTTTTCTAAACGTGCACATTGTACACTTCCATGATAACCGGTCAAACTAAACACCAAGTCTAACTATTAACTAAAACCTTAATATATCCAACAACTACATACTAAAGTTCCAGCCATGCCATGCATACGTGAACCAAGCATACGTGAACCATGCATACGTGACATAAACGATTACCCAACATTCACCCCCTTAATCATTTATTCACGCAACCTCGGTCACGTCCTATGCACCTTCTTTCGAACCATCTCGACCTTTCCCGGACATCCGACCTCCACCTCGGTCACATCCAAAGTCTTCTCTAGCTAAACCCATTTTATTGTTCACAACACCCGTAACATGTAACATGGCATCCCGTTCGACACGTTCACTATCATCTCGGCTCCTCCCGCACCCACGACCTCTTCCCAGACCATGTCCAAAGACACCCGATTTGAACTTCCACCGCCAGAATGTTAACACGGCGTTGTTTCTCCAAACCCTTCTTGTCTTGACAACCATACCTTTGCCGATCAATGCTATTCTGTGAGATTCTTTCACCGATCAAGAAAACAAGGTGACCACCAACGCTACCGTCTTTTATTACCCGCAACACGAACCGAACTCAAAGCCCACTGCTTTTATTTCCTCTCGCTCATCTTATCCGCGCCTTTGGTTAATCCCACAAACAAGTCGATCAAGGATATAATCTACTTTCGAGACCTCTACCTATGATCACAAAATCACAGCCCCTAACATCTTCACTCAAGCTTGTTCCAAGAGCACTTTTCCATCGATCAAGAAAACAAAGCCACCCGCTTCTACCTTTTTCTTTCACCCGCCAAACGAACCGAATCAAAGCCGCATGCTTTGATGTCATCCTGTCCGTTTATCACGCATCTGTGGTTTGGGTCTCGCGATGAACAATTACGAAGCTACAACCCTTTTCTGATCAGACCTATTCCATGAGACCTATTCCACCGACCTAGAAGATCAGCTACACACTCTACGGTCTTCTTGGACCTGTAGAATGAACCAAATCCAAAGCCATCTTAATGAGGTGTCATTTTATACACTTTTTGATGTCATTTAACCCCTTAAATCGTGCAAATATGCCAAAATTATGTACATAATCGTTTCTTTTTGTGTTTTAGCACTTGGATGGTTTTTGAAGGAAATACACGTGACTTGGGCTCATTTAGAGAAAAACGGACAAGATTACAACTCTACACCAAATCTGATAAAAAAAATACGCATACAGTGCGTGGAGACGGCGTCACATTTATTCGTGACGGCGTCATGGCTTACAAAGGACGACGTCAGAATTTTTGCGACGGCGTCAGGATCTAACCGACTTAAAGAAGCCCTAGAAGATTCGGCGGGGTGACGGCGTCAGGATTAAAACGCGACGTCATCGCGTCCGTTTTTATACACAAACTCATTTTTAGGGTTTCAAGTGTGTAACTTTTGAGAACCGAACCTTATTATTAAAAGTCGAGTATAACAGCTATAGGTCATTTTTAGGGTCTCAAAACCCTATTGTATCAGCCTTGAACACGTGTTTTAATCAAGTGAAGTCCCTTATCTTTTATCATTCAATATGTCTATGTGTTGTTTGATTGATTATTTTTCTTTGCTTCCTTTTAGCATGCTAGGCTAGATCCGTTAGTATTTACTTATGATTGCATGAAACTTAGTTTGTAGATCCTTTTAATATTGCTTCTTGTGATGGATGTGCATGTTAGGCTCTAGAAAACTAGCTATAAAATATTATATTAGCATAGACGTCTAGGGAAACGCAAGCGTGTAGAAAGGATACCATCGGTAACAGTCTTCATACTACCTTACTACTAATATGGTTGATACCTTTTAAGTGTTTTAATGCATGTAATCTACTCTTATGGGCCTTGTAATAGTCTTCATACTACATTACATGTGCGTTGCCTTAACAAAATATTACATAGATGGCGTTTTCGTGTAATTCGTTCATAACTCGGAAAATACTTACACGGATCATCACAAGTATGACAAGGCAATAAAATTAGGAGAAGCAAACTGAGGAGCAGTGCATGATTAAGTAAATACGTTTGTTTACAATATAGTTTTCACCAAAGTAGTTTAGATTTATATTTAGTTTAATTAGTTAAAACCAAAACCAACCTCTTAAACCAGAATTTTACTTGCTTTCTATAAAATATAAAATACAAAAATAATCTTCTTTCAACCCTTAGACCTCTGTTATATTTTGTTTGAGCATTCCGAACCTATTCCCCTAGAGAACGATAACAACCCCCGAGTCTTTCTTATACTATACTACAACGGTTAGGTACTCTACCTAGGGAGTTGTAAAACCTGGTGTGTTTACAACGACCACATCACACCTGCTTTGACGAATATTTTCCGTTTGTTTCACGCACTCTTGTAGGTTAGTCTCTTCAACATGGAACAACTGATCAAAGGTAGCTTACACACCCCCTTTCGCGAACAGGGAAGCTGATGGACACCAAAAAAACAACCCAACGCCCCTTAAAGACAAAACCCGGTTCCCTGCTGCGTCTGCCTCGCAGCGAAGGGCTACCCCTTCTTTTGAAACCGACTCTCAAACCCGCCTTTAATCGAACGCAACTCTGGTACTAAATGAAGAAATCACATAGTGCAATGCTCACACTCCAACTCACTGATATGAGAGGAAAACTTACAGAAAAGAACTTGTATTTTAATTCATAGAAAGGAGCCCTACATATAGCCTTACATGGAATATAAAACGAATAATAAAATGCTAATTTATCCTAAAGAACCGGTAAACAATAAACCCACTTTTCTAAACGTGCATATTGTACACTTCCATGAGAACCGGTCAAACTAAACACCAAGTGTTACTATTAAGGTTATAAATAGCGTGAAGCGTGGCGTGGTGGCATAGCAAAGCCTCAAGCTTTAGCGTGAGGCGTTGTGTCATAGCGTTTTTAAGGCGTGACTCAAGGCGGCAAAAAATAATTATAGAGTGGTCAATATTAGTTAGCTACTAGGCTTAAAATTGAGTTATGGAATTACTAACCCCGAATCTCATACAACCCAAATCATAAATGCTTGTAAATAAGCTCAATTCTAGTAAATCTCTTAAAAACTTCAAAAAAAGGTCCACGCCTTGCGCTATAGCGCGCTTTATCACGCCTTATAATGCTTTATTACACGCCATGCCTAGAGACGACGCCTTGGTCTGTTTCGTAACGTGAAGGCCACGCCTCACGCTATGGCGCCACTATAACTCGCTTTTTTGAACCCTGGTTACTATTAACTAAAACTTAAATATATCCAACAACTACATACTAAAGTTCCAGCCATGCCATGCATACGTGAACCATGCATACGTGAACCCTTAACATAAATGATTAACCCAACAACACGTACTCTTCTTCGAGGACATGGTATCCCTCTTTCACAAGCCTCTAACAACAATTCCAAACATTCTCCTTTGATGCTCCTGGACTAGTCATGGCATTGAGCCAGTTACCCTCGATTCCAGCGGAGTGCAGATGTTGCGAACTTTGCAGCTGAGCTTCAAAGACCTGCTCAGCTAGGTCAATCAATGTTTAACTCGTCTCAACAGGTCTCCAACTGGTCTCAACAAGTCTCTCAATAGGAACTTTGACTGGGTTTGTTGGAGGGTCCATCTTGACTGGTATATTGTCGGTGCCGCTGTCAAGGCGATTTTCACATGACTGAGTTTATGGGAGAAGTAATGGATTTGGCACCAGCGGTCCATCAAAATGGTAAAACCAATTCTTTTATGATTTTATGTTTTTTTCTTGTAAACCTAATATTGTTTTTGTTGATGTGACAATTACCTTTTTGTGTCATATGAAGAAAGTTTTTTCAGATTATGTTATGTTAGCAGATTAGTCTTCATGGCCCAAAGGCATATTTATCTTTGTATTATGTGTAGACCCATTATCTAGCTTATATAAACATATCATTGTAACTCATTATGACACATAAAATACACAACTTTTCAACATATTCATATAATTCTTCTCCATGAAGACTGAAAGAGAGCAAGAATGAGTGAAAAGATTACAAATTGACATTTTCAATGAATTGCCCATTAAAACTCATTAAACTTTAATAAATTTCATGCAAGTTATGAAAGATTTAACTGTAACTAAAACACTTGTTAAGACTTAAAACCTAAACCTAGATAAATATGTATACTGAATTAAGATTTACCTTTATAAATTATAAATCAGTTAAGCACCTTTTGATGAGTACATAAAGTACTCATGAGCATTATTTACTGTTATAATATTAAAAAAGTTAAGTACGATAAAGTTGCATACCTATCAACAATATATCACCAAACTCTACTATTTTGATATCAACCAATTGGCCTTGGCTCCTATCAACAATATTCTTAAATAAGACTTTTAATAAATTGAACCACCAACACGTATATAAGCATTCTTACATGTCTCCATATGAATGACCTTCTAGATAGAGGGTTGCTTGCAGATTTTACTCCCAGTAGTGCACACTTTCCGTGCATTTTCAAGTCTTTC
>BQNB010160245.1:0-14821 GCA_026074375.1 Tanacetum coccineum | reverse complement strand
TTTTCTAGTTAATTTTTAGAACTTGTATGAAGGTAGTTAGAACTTGGTTTTAAGCATTTCAATAGTACTCCATTAGCTTTATTTAGATCATCTCTTAAGTTTCATTTTCAAGCTTTAGACTAGCTTTTGTGATCTTGTAAAAGTAGTATAGCAACAGCTGTGATTTCTTGCTTATTCCTTTTAGATTTCTCTTTTCTAGTTGTTCATTTCAAAATCCTTTTATCTAGATTCATTCTTTAATCATAGAATAGCTTATTTGCAAAAGTTCAGCTTCTAGGAATTAGTTTTAAGCTTGTTAGCTTATTGAGTATAGCTTATCAACAGTGAATAAGCCTGAACCTTAGCTTTTTGATAGCAAATTTCTTGTTAATCTTGTTAACTTTCAGCTTATTGCTTTTTAGAAATACTTAGTACACAATATAAGCTTCTTATAACATCTTTTGGTTTTCATTTTCATTAAGTAATAAGCAAGAAATAAGCAAAAGATTAGAAAAGTTAGAATTTTTAAAGAAAAGCCTTAGTTTCTGTTACTCAGAATTAAAAACTTAATTTTTAGCTTATTAAGTGGATAAAAGTTCTTTGAACTTTTATTAAAGTTGTAGTGTATAAGCTCAAGTTCAACTTTGTAGTTTTAAGTTTTAGCTTATTTTCATTTTTTAAATAAGTCAAAAATAAGCATAATCGTAGGGTCTGTTTTGTACTTTTTCAATAGTCTAAGGTTGTCTGTTTTAACTATAGTGTAAATTTCCATTACTTTTCCCGCCTACCCTTTACTTTCATCCTTTACATTTTCTACCCTAGTCTTTTAGGTATAATAAAATAGATTTAATATTTTTAATTTTAGTTTAATAAAATTAGGGTTTAGTTTTTAATTAGCAAAATTAGAGTTCAATTGCTATATAAAAATTGGGCATTTTTATTCCTTTAGTTTTCTGCACATTTTAAGTAGTTAAAAACCATTTTTCTTTATTTTTCCAGTTAAATTTGTATTTTCTAGGAATTAAAATAGGTTTTTAGTAATTTCTTTTTCTTAAAAAATTCATAGAAAATAGAAAAATAGTTGGAAAAATCTAATTCTTTTTGTAATAATTTTCTTTTTCATTCTAGTATTTTTGAAAAATAAAAATAGAATTTTAGTAATAATTTTTAGAAAAAGTTTATTTTTAGTAATTCATTTTTCTTTAAAAAATCATAAAAAATTCAAAAATAGTTAAAAAATTCTAATTCTTTTTCCTAAAATTTTCTTTTTAAATTTGTGATTTTTAGGTATAAAATTTGTTAAAAGTAGTGCCTTAGATTTTAAATTTCAGTTTTAGCTCGCATTTTTAGTTCACGTTTGTTAAATTTTTCGTATTAGTTAAACGTTTTTAATTCTTTAATAGTTTCTTTAGTTTAATTGTGCTATTATATTCGTAGTGTAATTCAAAATTCAAAAATCTTTTATTCATTCTTGACTCGAATCCGAATTATTCCCGAATCTCAATTCACGACTTCGTTGGGATACGACCCGAGAAGAAATACTTCCCGGTTAAAAATATACATATTGTGTTTTCTTAAGTGAGATTTTATCCTTTTATTTCTCTTGTTTGAGAAGTAATTTGGAAAGAATTGTCACGGGATTAATACTATATATATATATAATCAGGACAGAGGATTTCTCTAGATATAATCATGCAATTGATCGGAGACCGAGTGTTAGAGGATTGAAAACAAGGACGGTAGTCTTCACGATCATAGGGAATCTTGCGAGCAAAAACGGATACCTACAAAACACAACATGGAGAGAAGAACTCCCCCACACTTATTCTAATACTACATCACACTTATTCAAAATAAAAAATAAAAATAGATAGATAACACGGGTTGCCTCCCGAGAAGCGCTTGTTATTAACGAGTTACTAGCTTGACTCGCCCCCGAATTTAGTTTTTCATGGGGAAAAGACGGAGATCCGGGACATCCAAAGCAGGAATGTCCCCTCTGTAGTAGTGCTTGATCCGATGCCCGTTTACCTTGAAGTTGGGACTGTTGATTTGGGATAACTCAACGGTGCCATAAGGAAACACTTCAGTAATTGTAAACGGGCCGGACCAACGAGATTTCAATTTGCCTGAGAAAATCTTCAATCTAGAATTAAAAAGAATAACACGATCACCGACATGGAATTCTCAGTTTTTGATATTTGAATCGTGAATCTTCTTTGTCTTTTCCTTATAGATCAAAGAATTCTCATAGGCCTGATGTAACACCCCCATTTTGATAATATAGCAGCGGAAGCTAATCTGGGGTATTACTTCATGAATCACAGACACAATCATAGAAAACGACTCAAAAGTGACGTTTTTAAAAGATACATTATCATTCATTTAAGATCATAGTTTTACAAAGGCAGGTCCCAAAATCTAGAAACATAAAAAGGGGATGAGAGGGGAGTGGTGGTTAGGAATAAAGCTAGATTGGTTGCTCAGGGACATTAGGATCTTTTTGGACTTTGCTTCTTTCATGGGATTCATAGTTTATTAGATGGATGTAAAGAGTGCTTTCCTATATGGCACCATTGAAGAGGAGGTGTATGTGTCTCAACCTCCAGGTTTTGTAGACCCTAAGTTTCCAAATAAGGTCTACAAAGTTCAGAAAGTTTGTATTGGTAGTTCGAATATTAATTCTAGTAGTTAGAGGATTAATTCTAGTAGTTAGAATATTAATTCTGGTAGTTAGGATTGTTAGTCCAGGTTAATTCTGCCATGAGAAAATTACATGCATTGTCTTTTCTTGGCTTTAGACTAACTTTTCAGGTAGAGCATGTAATTGAAGTTGGATGGAAGCTGTGATGATGACGACCTTTCTCACATTTAGTTGTAAGTATTAAGAGTTAGAGAGTCTTAGGATTAGGGTATTCTTAGAATACTCATGCACTGGTCTTCGGATTATGCCCACTGGTGAAATGGTTTTCCTTTTGGAATTCCTAAGGCACTTAATATCTCTTGCAGATATCTCTCTCTTAGTGTAAAAGGTGGGAAAACTTTGGGCTTTATGGGTTAATGCTGGTATTTGGTATGTTTAGTAGATTGTTACTTCTATTAAGGGTTTTATAGATGAATGTGGATCCTCATGAATTCTCACATGTCTAGCTAGTCTTAAGTCTAGTATGTTTGTGATGAATAGAGGCACATTGATGTATAATTATTGGAGAAAGAGTTAATTCTGCTAGACAATACTTAATTCTGGCAGGTAAAAGTTAATACTGGTATTTGGTATGGTCAGTAGTGTTTCCTTCTATTCATGGGTTATACATGAATGTGGATCCTCATGAATTCTCACATGTCTAGCTAGTCTTAAGTCTAGTGTGTTTGTGATGAATAGAGGCACATTGATGTATAATTATTGGAGAAAGAGTTAATTCTGCTAGGCAATACTTAATTCTGGTAAGCAAAAGTTAATTCTGATCTGTCATTATTAATACTGGTTGACCACAGGTTAAGTCTGGTAGGCTAATATTAATTCTGCTAGGTTAAAGTTAGTGCTGGTCGAGGGAAAATTGACTTTTCCTATTCAAATATTACTGTTGGAGATTTTTACGGCCGTTAATTCGCAGATAGGGTTTTTACTTGAATAAATACCCTATAAATACAATTTTCTCTCTCTACCAGCACCTAGATACTCACACGACATAAACCCAGAATTAAAATTGCATTATTCACAACTATTGCTTCTCAAACATTCAAGATGGCAAATTTGAAGTACTCGGACAAGCACAACATGGTTGCTTTTCTCAAGAAACTAAATGGAAGTGATGATTTCCATGAGATAGTGGATTTTCTCAAACGCACTCCTCTCAGGTATGCTTTGACTCACAATCCAACTATCTATGATTCCCTAGTCAAACAGTTCTGGCAGACTGCTACTGTCAGAACAATTGCTAATGGAAATCAAGAATTATTAGCAACTATAGATAGTAAGGCATATACTATCACTGAGGCATCTGTCAGAAGTTCACTTCAATTGGCAGATGCAACAGGTATTACTAATTTACCAGATGCTGAAATTCATGAAGGACTTGCCCAATGGGGTATTGTTTTCAAGTATGGCACCCTTATACTTTTTAGAAAAAGCATTTTACCCCCCAATGGAAGTTCTTGATCCATACCATTTTACATTATATAAGCCCAAAGTCTGGTGGATGGGATCAATTTAGTAGTATATTGCTACTGCTTTGATACTGTTCTTTTCTAGTAATCGGAGTTATAATTTTTCAAAATTAATTTTTGATGATATGGTGAACAACTTGGATAGCAAATTTAAATTTTTAATGTATCCAAGATTTTTGCAAATGATTTTGGGAATACGTACTGCGAATACAGGACAACATATTGCCCCAGTTTTAACTAAAAAGATTTTTGGCAATATGAAAAGAGGTTTTGAAGGAAATCATGTACCATTGCTGCTTGCTATGCTAGCACCAACTCAAGGTGAGGGATCAGCAATTCCAGCTGGCTCCCAACCCACACCTACTGTCTCTATCCCATCTACATCACAAACACCTATTCCCCCTCTCACTGAACCATCTATTTCATCACCATCTAGGATTACTGACAGACAGGCACCTGAGATTCCTCAGTCTCAGGGTCCTACTCCAACCCCTGTAGTAGATGAGGTAACAACAACTAGTGTGGAAGTTGATGCCGAAGGAGCTGCCACTACAACCGCTAGCTTAGACGCAGGGTTAGACAGTGGTAACATCTATGAGTATCCTCTCAGGTCCCATGATGCACCTCTCCCCGAAGTTAACACATCAGGAAGTGCTGAGGATAGTGTGCAACTAAAGGAATTGATGGAACTTGTACCTAAATTGGTGTTACAAATTAATTCTTTGGAAAAGGAGCTGACAAAGACAACACAGATCTTTGGGAATAAATTTCTAACTTTGAAGAACAGTGAAGGAACACTTGAGTTGCTCAAGAAGGGAAATCATAGAAGTAGTTCTTCAGAATCAGAAGGAGAAGATGCAGAGAATTCTTCCAAATAGGAAGGAAAGTCAGGATATAGGATCTGAAAATTTTATTACACCTTCAAATTCAGGGAGCACCAGATCAGTATATCATTCCTACACTCTAGATGCAACTACTACTCTAACACAGGTTGCTTCTGGAGGTGTAAGTACATACAAGAGAAGAAGGAGGTCTGTTGATACTAGTATGGATTACTTCAGTGCAGCAAAAGAAAGAACTAAGTCTGAAGAAGTTAATACTGGTAGTACAGGAGTTAATACTGGTAGCACACCAGATAAGGCTTAGAGGAAAGGAAAGCCAAAGATGGTTTAAGACATGTTCATGTAACTGTAGCAGAAGATTAAAAAGCAGCTAGAACAGGAAAAGGCTGGATTTACAGAAGGTGTTAGGTTGCAAGCTCAATTAGATGTAGAAGTTGCAGAACAAATTTATACAGATGAGATGATTGCTAAAAGAATGAAGTAAAAGATAGAAATGACTAATCAACAAAAACAAAGAATGGCTCAAGTTCAATTTGAAGCTCAATACTATACTAAGGAAGATTGGGATATTATTAGAGCTAAGCTTAAAGCAAATGCAAAGTTGGTCAAGAATATGCATGGATAAGATCTGTTTGAAGAAGATTTTGCAAAAAGAATGGTGGACATGATAAATCAGAGAAAGAAATATTTTGCAGAAGAAAGAGCTAAGGCAAAGAAAAGTAAGCCCATGACTCAGACACAGCTGAGGACTTACATGTCAAATTATTTGAAGAATCAGGGAACATGGAAGCTTTCTCAGTTGAAGAAGTTAACCTTTGAAGAGATTAAGGAGAAGTTTGACAAGTTGAAAATATAAATGCATAATTGTTCCTATGGTGCTGCAGCTACAAAGGCAAGAATGAAAAGATATAGTGAAGAGCTTCAGGGACTTCAAAGAAACAAAGACTGTTTAATGATTCAGGAATTGCCTGAGTTATAGAAATGGTTGCTTCCTAAAGAATTTCTAGTCACCATGAAAAAACTGGAGAAACAACAGTTCCAAAGGAAGAAGAAGTTGAAAAGTCAACAAAAATCAAAAGAAGGCTGAAGACAAAAGCAAGAAAAGGATTAAATGTTGATAAGGATGCACAGGAGGATTCAGAGACTGATAAAGAAGAAGACATGGAAGCAATTGGTGCGATCCCTGTGACTACTAAATCTCCTAGTGTGGTTAATTGGAAGATATTTCAGCAAGGTCAAAAAAGTATATATTAGATAATAAGAGCAAATGGAGCTGATATAATTTACATGAGTTTTGGAGCTATGTTTAAAGATATCACAAGAGATGATCTTACAGAGTTGTACATGTTGGTAATGCAGAAGTATAGAGCAAATAGACCTGAGGATGTTTATGACAGAGTACTTTGGAGTGATCTCAGAACTAGGTTTGAACCATCTCTTAATGAAGATGCTATCTGAAGTTTACCACTTCAGCAAAAGATGTTGAATTGGAGGTATTATGATTCCTGTGGAGTGCATTGTTTGACATTGGAAGCAGCTGTTATTTATATGTTGACAAAAAGGAAGTATCCTTTATCATCTGATGCTTGTCAAGCTATGCTGGATATGAAGCTTCAAGGAGGGAAACAGAATGAAGAATGCTATCAGTTATTGAAGTTGATAGAAAAGCAGAGTAAGAAGACACTACCTTGAAGATGATGGTGTTTGAAAGAATTCTCAGTAAGAAAGAAGACCAATCCAAGGAAAAAACCCCAAAAAAAAAAAAAAAAAAGAAACTTGATGATTAACAGAGATAAATATCAAGTTAGGGGAGGATTGTTGATATAATATTATTATAAGAGCTAATGCTGTTGATAATATTAGTTTCTGGTAGTGTGTATGTTAGTTCTGATAGTATGTAGTTAAGTCTGCCAGTATAAAGATGTTAATAATGGTAGTATAGTTAATACTGTTTATGATCAGTTAAGTCTTCTTATCAAGAATGTTAGTTAGAGTTAGAGATATGCATGACAAATGTTAGGAATAGATATGCATGATCTCTAGACGCGTTTTTGAAAAGCTCATTAGGGTTTTCTTGGTGTATAAAAGGAACCTTATGCGGCATAGTTATTAGTGACCAAATAGTTAAGAAAATCTTAACCTTGGCATATTATATCAATATACGAAGTTAGTTAATTATGTTCTTCTTAGCAATATAAGTTAGATTCCGCATAACTTATATTGTTCTTAGTCATTGTTTCTCTTATAGTTAATCTGTGTTTACACAAGTTAGCTATCACCCTTAACAGGCTAGAAAGATCTATTCATTGGGATCAACACATTCATAGAATGCTAAGCTTAAGTTTTTTGTAAAATGGAGTGACCTCCTTCAGGGAGAGGTTGTTAGAAATTGAGAAAAGACTCGGTCACTTCCAAAATTGTAATTCATAGCTTGTAGTCAATCGTGGTGTAATAGTTAAGCTAACCGGGTCAACATAAGGCTCTCCTTATGTTGACCACGCCCTAAGACAAGTATAAATACCATCTCCTTGTATGGAGAGGGTGTTGGTTCATTTGAATATTATCATAATACACATTTCTTTCGCTCTCTAAGTGTTCTAACCTCTCCTCTTTCTCTCTCTAGATTTCTCTTTACTTTTCACTTAGTTTATGTGATTTGATATCCTTCAATGTTCATATTTTCTTGTAGTTTTTACTTGTTTATATTAGTAGCACACTAAGTTGTATGATGTAAGATAAGCAATTAAGTTACAAAACTAAAAGGAACACATTTAACTAATTGAGTGATCAAGCGGTAAAGGGGTTAGCTTCTTAGGACGAAAGTGCTTAAAGGTCTTGGGTTTGAACTTTGGGGAGAAAATTAATCCCTCCTTGGCCACGGAGGTTCACCTGCGCTGACTTTGAGCTATCTAAAATGGTAGTCGCCCAAGGATTAGTCAGCTCACTATGTCTAATCTAAAACCCGGGTATACTAAGAAAAAGGAAAACATTTTTACACTGTCACTTTGAGGGGCTTATTCTTAGTTATATCAAAACTCATGAGCAAGGACGAAGCTACTTGTAAGCTTGGGTTGGCCAAAGCCCACCTCTAAGATTCTATGAGTCACTACATATATAGACTATTGACTTAAAATTTATATGGTAATAAATAGATTGGCCCACCCAATTGGGATATGAGAATTAAAACTTAAGACAAATGTATAATTTAGTTTTAATTGTATCAAACATAAATTATTTATAAAGGGTTTTCTCGGTAAATTTATTACTCCAAAGATAATTCGGTACAATGGATGTGAGTGAATCCCACATCTCAGCCTGTTACATAGGCAACCAACTTCCTTAAGGAAAATACAATTATGACATTTCATTTATTTAAACTTGAAAGTGTTTATTTCACAAATTTTTTTATATTTTTACTTTTTTTCACATGTATCCAAGGTATTATCACTCGTTAGACACTTCAAATTAATTTGAAAGCATATCTCGTGACATTTTAATACAATTTTTAGATCAAAATGTTATTACATGTAAGATTCAAATTTTATTGTGCAAGACATGTAATCTAGTATCAATGGACTTGAAATGGAAAACAAAAATTATAATATATTGTCACAATGACATTCATTATTTAATTGTCACGTTGATAGTTTGGCCCAACCGATCAAAACCTGGACTTCGGTCACTGCTCATGAGACCGTCCATGCTTATATCAAAGATCCATGCATTTTTTCAAAAAAAATAAAAAAATATTAAATACCTAAATTTAGTATACTACATTATAAAATATTTGGGACTTTCTATAAAAGGAAGTTTTAAATTTTAAGACAGAAAAACACTACTATAAAAGGAAAGTTAGAAAAGTAATGTAAAATATGAAAACTCAAGTCTCATTAAAACCATATAGTATTTGCCCTTTAAGAATGATATATTTTAATGAAATTGTTTATAAAAAAAGAACAATAAACTTATAACCACCAATTTAATACTCAAATTTGAAAAATAAAAGTGTTAACTATTTACACTATTAATTATTTAGACGTTCTACTTTTGAAAAATATATCTCTACTACTTTATAATGTATTTGAGACATGCAATTAAGAAAGTTTAAAATGAAAAACATTTGCTCTCCACGAAAATAGTCACCGGGTCCTCGCCGCCGCATTGTGCGGGTACCCTTCTAGTTTAAAATTATGTATTCAGAGTTCGTACAACTATTAAACAATTAGTTTTACGTCACTCAGTTATTTAAACTAATTTACGAGCCATTCAAATAGGTGTTAATTTTCGTTTATACCAATCTGGTTTAAATTTTTGCCAAAAATTTGTAAAGTTTTAAGAATAAAACTAACTTTAACATATCAATATAGTAAATTAAAAATTAAAACGTAAAACATTAGCTAAATTGTCCTAAATCACTTTTAAATAAATAAAATTGCATTTACATGATGACAAAAACAGATATTATATATTTTAAAAGTTATAGTGTTGTTTTAGCATGTTAATTTTAGTTTTATTCTTGTTGTGTCAAATATATTTGAGAAAACATTTATCTGAAACTGGTATAAAGAAATGTATAGACATAAATGGGTTGCTTATAAGTTAGTTTTGATATATCAGTGGACTAAAGAAAAATGTTTAATACTTGGGTGGCCTCCAGATACATAATCCATTCTTCTTATAACCTGGAAACCTTTTATAGATTATTTAGTCCCAATTTAATATATCAAATATAAGAATTTGAGATGGCAGACTAAAGGAGCATTTATACATACGAATCACCCACCCATGTTGCACCTTCCAAAACACCTTCTATAAGAGATACATCATCCTCCTCCTCACCATCATCAAGACCAAATTCATCACCATTTCATTCACCTCAACCAACCAATCTATTTCTCGAAAATCATTCACCACCTCTAAGAATTTCTCATCCAATACCTAACACAAATCATCAATCATTGTAACAACACTGTTTCGTATCTCCTATCTCCCCTTTAGATTATGCCTTTCCCACTCTATTACCACCACAACCATCACCACCTATCATGGGTCATCCAATTCAACTCAACCTTCTTGATGTTCATGGTGCAAATTGCCTATGTTGTCTTCACAACTGTAACATTATTTTTTGCTTAAGAGATAAACTTCACTTTATGGTCTCATATATAGAACATCTCCTTGCTCTTAACTCTCCATCACCTTCCACCCCACACTCACCACCACCAAATTAAAAATCATTGATGTTTAATTTGTCTTTTAATAAATCTATAATCAAACCTTTTGTGAATGCAAATCCTATGCATCTTAGATTGTATAGGATTGTTGTACTTTTTAATTATTCTTGTATTATCATATTTTCCTAAAATATGATCTTTATTTATGCATCTCAGATGTATCTTGTATTATCATACTTTCCAAAATATGATATTTTAATTTATCGAATGAATTTTTTTATGTCGTGATTATTTGGCTAGTGTTGTTATTTAATATTTTGGCATACATATATTTGTTGGCATAATTATAGTTGGCTTATTTTTAGCCTACTTTATGTTACTGGCTTATTTTTGCTAGATAAAACCTAAACTAAGATGGCCCATAAAAATATATAGATAAAACCTAAACTAGATAAAGTTTCACCACAAAAACACAAAAACAGGAGCGTCCTGACAACACCGGATGGTCCCTTTAAATAGAGGACGGTCCATTTATATATAAGGGACCATCGGACCGTCTGGTGTGTCAGATTCTTAACTTGTTTAAGTTGTTTACAAGTGATCCAATCATCCATCCAATCAAAGTGTAAGGGAAGAACATTTGTATTCGCCAAGAAACAAAGTGTTATAGATTAGTTAGTTCTTGATCACTTGTAAACAAGACTTAAACAAGCTAAATGATCAAAGAATGGAAAATATGAAAAATGTGTGGAAACTAAAAGGGGGGTTGAATAGTTTTTACCATTTTAAAATTAAAACTTAGATTGTCGACTTATGTGAACTCAAGAGATATACACAAGTGTATATGATAGCGATGCAATAAGTAAATAAACAATCTACAAAATATAAGCAAGTAAAGATAAGGAAGATCAAACCAATGAAACAATGATTTATAGTGGTTCGGCTACGAAGCTCCTTTTCGCCCTACTCCACTCCCCAAGTACCCAACTTGAGAGTTATCTTCACTATGTCAACAAGCTCCCTTTAGGCGGAGAAAACCGTACACGTCGCTTACACTTTTTCCGGTACTAAGCTAAATACCGAGTTCTACTTTGAGATAGAACTAATCTAACACACTATGTATTTTATGGCCTAAATACTAACCTATCATACATATATGATACACATAACACACAACAAAAGATATACAAGATGAATGATTATCACAAACGTGATGACACAACTAAACTATTAACGTACGGATCTACCATATCATGGATCCGTGGGTCACAAACTTTAACAAAAACGACCAGAACATCATTTCTCACCTAAAACATTAAACGAATTATCATGCAAGCATCAATATCTTCTACCAAATGTCATAAACATACGATAACAATATCCATAACCCACAATAACATCTAGTGAGTACTAAGTTTCAACATACATCAAAGTTTTCAGTTCATTAATATCTTAACAAGATTTTAATTATCACATACCACAAGAGCATATAAGCATAAGGCAAGCATAATCATTTTTGCTTCTCCAGGTACTTGGTGATGGTGCCAACATATCGGTTCAAGAATTTAAACATTCCTCTCTTCTCTCCTTGTTTTCCTTTTTTAGATCCTCACTGTCGAATAGCTCATCATAGAACTCGAGAAAAGATGGTGCTTCATTGTCATCGGATTATGAAGATGAAGAGGAGATGACCGAGGGAGAGGCAAATTTCTTTCCCTTTTCTTTGCCAGGATTTCTTGAAGTGTCTAGAGGGTCCATAACATGTTCATGAAATGTAAACCTAGCAATTAGGACAATGGCTTGAGGGTTTCTCGAAGTGAAGTTGAACTTTCTTTCGATGGTTAGGTAGTAAAGCATGTATGCAGTGCATGCTTTTACCTTGTTTCTTTTATCAATTGAACAAAAGAAGTTTTCCTTAAAGAAAAGTTCCCATCCTTTCAAATCGAGATGAATATCATCAATGTAGAGTCTGTTAGGGTCTCTTAGAAGTTGATCTTGAGTGGTTCTAGGAGTGGTGATGACCTTTTTGACGTGGTTATGTTTAGGACCAACGAAATTTCTATTGGGATGATCATCAAGAGAGTTTAGTGACCATTTGCTTATGTAAAAAGTTTCTAGAGCGTGAGGAGTTTTGAGGATTTAAGACAATTGAGATGGGGTCAGCTTAAAGGTGAATTGACCAAGCTTGAACTCAATGTAAGGACGTAGCTCCTCATCTCTTTTGACTTCAAGACTATGATAGAATTCAACTACAAATCTAGGACATATAGGTTCGTTAAGAGTGAGAAAGGGCTCAAGGCCTACAGCTTGAAAGAATGGAAGCATATTATTTTCAGAAATGAAAGATGGAGTAACTATTCTTCCTTCATGGAAAAGACGCTTCTCAAGGGTGCGGTAAGACTCTCTAAGTTCTTCATCCATTTTTCTAGTACGATGGACTCTAGGTAGATACTCTTAAAGTTCGTCTGTAGTCCATTTGATTTCTTTATGTCATGATTTCACCTTTAGGTAAATAATAATGACTCAATAAACAAAAGGTAGGGATACAATGAAAACTCTAAGTGTGTCTATATGGAATTGATGTAGGTGTGCGGTTTGCTTGACTTAAATAAAAGAAAAGTAGTGATAGTACTAGTAATAAGAAAACCTTGATGCACAACCTATGTTTGATATTGCTCAAGATGAATGGAACGAAAAATGCTTATGAATTAAGCATCTCGTATATACATTAATGAGATCTTAATGCATGAAGAAAAAGTTTTTGCGTTGTATTAACAATATAGTTAAACAAATCTTGTTTTAAGAAGTCCCTAGAAGTAAAAATCATAATTTGGGTTTTTGTTGAAAATTGATTGTTGGTGAATCGCTTCAATTATGCTTTTTGCGTATTATAGTAGTTCTACATTGTTATATCATAATTTTAATTGCATGAAAATAATAAGAAAAATTGAAATCCCCAAATTATGTGATTTGATCAAAATCAAAACCCTAGATATGAAATTAAATAGAAAATAAGATGAAATCACTTACAATAGTTGTTATAGATTAATGATTTGTTGATGATCATGTAGATTACTTGCTCCAATTACTGATTTAAGTTATGTTTGTTTGATGGTTTTGGTATTTGAGTTTGTGAGTGTGTTTGTTTAATACTTGTTGTGGTCCTAATTTGTTTAAAATTAGTTATTTACCCGTGATCTGTAACGTACGGATCCACCTAAACCACATACGAATCTCCGTATGGTGGATCCGTGATCCGTAAGTGTCCATAAAAATGAACATAGTTGATTTTTAGGCAAATTGAGATATGGTGTTGTGTTTTTGGCAATTGGAATGTGTTATACATACTATTAGGGGTATGTGATATAATTTTCGGAGTCGACGTCCATGTTTTGAGTGAACCGTGCAACTTGTCGTGAATTTCCTGATGGAATTCCAACGTAGTCGATCCTACTAGGAGTGTGTTATCTTTTAGCATAAGTTTGACCATTACTAATAACACAATCATTTGTGAACATTTAGACTCAACAAAACATCGTCAACATAAGTGTGAGTTGCAATTCGATGATTGTTCTTTTCGTCTTTTTCAATCGATTTTATAATTTCATGTATTGACCATACATGTAGATTTAAAAGATATCTATGGTCATTTTATTGATATTTTCTTAATCTAATAAAATTATAATCTCGATTATCACGATCAGAAGTTTTGTAATTGAAATTTGTAATGCGAATTAACATCTTTTGAATAATGATTAATTACTACATCAAATTTTTGCTTATAATTATTTTTGAGATAATGGAGAATCACTATCCATGATAAGTTCCATAATTCCTAATCCTAATCTTAAATAATTAAATACTTCACGTTTTAAAGGCTTAGTAAATATATCGGCTATATTATCTTTGGATGCAATGTTCTCGATAGATATATTGCCCTTTTGGACGTTATCGTGTAGAAAGTAGTGACGGATTTCTATATGTTTAGTTCTAGAGTGTTTTACGGGGTTTTTACTTAAGTCGATAGCGCCTTTATTGTCGCACATTATAACACCCCGTGTTTTAGGACAATGTACGACGTTGATAAAGTCGCTATTTATTTTTTTTGTATTGTACGCGTTTGTTTTTAATGGAAATCGTTAAGTTAAATTGCGTAAGCAAGAAATAACCAGTTAACGTAAACGGGCATCAAGCAAATTATTGTTTACGTCAAACAAGGGTTAAGTAATTATTTTGAGGATAATTATTAACATTACACAAGTTATTTTATCGGATACGTAAAAGTGTTTACGTTTCGCGATAAATGATAATTAGGTTTTTCCCGGAACCCTAAAAATTAGCGTACGCTTCAACAAATACCTACGTTTATATACAATGATCGAAGTTTATAAAACTTTATGCATATGTATATATTTATACACGTTTCATATGTTTATACAAGATAACAAATACTTTACAAAATACCAAGACTTTACAAAGTATACTTTTATAAAAATAAACTACACTTTACCTTTTTATTATACAAAGTTTACTTACACTTTCATTTTAATTACAACAATTACAAGTAAACTATAAAAGAAATTAGGGCTGTAAACGAACCGGACGGACACGGACGGAGGTGTGTTCGTGTCCGTCCATTTAATTTTAGCCGGTCAAATA
>BQNB010160244.1:0-14821 GCA_026074375.1 Tanacetum coccineum | reverse complement strand
TATGGTTTCCATAATTGGTATCATGAGCCACGTCGCTCTAATTTTTAAAACAAATGTTTTAAAAATAGAGTACAATCCATGTATCAAATTACCCATGAAGGGGGATTAAATATGAAAAGTGATTTGTTGCTTAACTTGTATTAGTTTTGTTGTTAAATACACTTAGTATACTAGCTTGAAGTAAAAAATGATCCTTAAAATAAGTGTTATATGTTCGGTATCAAGTTCAGTAAGTTTTACACCTCTCTGGTAAGTCACTAAATGATTTTGTACAAAAAAATGGTGAATCTTAGTGTCAGATGCCGGCCCCCTGATCTCCCTGGGCGGCCCCCTTATCTCCTGGGCGCCCCCTTATCTATTAGGGGGTCACCTGTCTGATTCGGCATATTTTTGTAAACTTAGAAAATTCATATAAAATCAACCGTAAGTCCGTAGGAGTCGTGCCACCCGCCATTTTAAAGATAATTGAGTCTACTTTTATATAAGAATACTTTTAGGTATTGAAAACAAACTTAAGTAAGTCAGAAATGCAAAATACTACATATTGGTCAAAACTTTATGTTTTGGTTTAACGTAAAACTTGTATTTTACTTTTTCCTTCGAGCCGGGCATTTCTAGTTGGTGTATCTTTGAAAAATAGTATATTTATCTTTTCAAAATATTGATCTTAATTATTTTTTAAATGGGGAGGAAACTATTTTATTTTTAAATAAAATCGAGCTAAGTATACATTATTGTATCTAATACACAAAACGATGACAAGTACTTTATGTGTTATGCTAAATGATTACGTGTGTTTCTTTGTGTATTAATTTTGTTAATAGATATTATTAAGTGATCATTGCTATTTGTAATTGAGATACTTATATATCTAAACACATTTGCCATGACATTATTCGTTTGTCACTAGTTTTCAGATTATGCCTAAATAGAACTTATGCTAGATTTCTTTTATTAAGATTCAAAAATTGTTCTTGAATTGCATATAGTAAAATATCACTTTGTTTGCAAATATTACATCAACATCTTGTAACGTTATTAAACATAATAACTCACTTAGGATTGAGAGCTACGTAAGCTTGTCAAATCTACTGAAAAAGATCATCTTGCACGACTGTCGTGTTATTAGTTCAAGTGGTAAAATGTGTCACCATAAAATATTGAGAACCTTCATTTAATCAAAGATTTAAACAAGATCTTGAAATCATGTCATAATACTATCTTGTTTTAACATGGGTTAAATAAGATAAATATCATTTTAATACATTAGCATTCAAGTAAAAGAAAATGTAATTTTGATCTTAGCTCATGCTTATTTTGGTCTAACTCACAATCAAAACTAATAAATCTTTTAATTAAAATAAACTTATGATTTATTGCAAATTCTAAATTTGAAAACTTCACTTTCTTGGTAAGAAAAGTTTTTTCCTTTGCAATGACACTTTTGGTATAAAACTTCAATTTAACATTCACTGAAAGTAAAAACATTTATTCTAGTCAAATAATTGAAAATATTATATAAACATGTAATTGTTTTCAAAAGTTGTTTGTAATGCTTAAAAATGGCTAAGTAAGTTCTATACATTTTAAATGTTAAAACTATGCATATCATGCATGATACTAAATGATTTTTCTCACATATAAAATTGATGATTATCTTTAAGAAACAAGTTAGCTCATCATTTTAAATGTCCTCACACTTAATACTAGTCTTAGGATTAATGGAACACACTATTAAAATATTTATTTATTTTCCTTTAAATGAGTGTCGATGAGGTTCAAGAAAGATTTCGAGTATATATCGATTCAGTATTCAAATTATGATTGATATCATTATCGAATCTAATTGACAAGTTTTTTAGTATGGACATGAAATCGGATTCTTATTTGTTTAGTCTCAAGATTATATCAAAATATAACGAAAGATATTATTTTGGATCTACATACTCAAGCACACCAGATTGATATGAAAATAATTACATCCTTTTCTAGATGAAAAGAATATGCATCGGATCATAACTCACACTTGTGTTGATGATGCCATATTGAGTCTACTTCTCAAATGGTTGTGTTCCAAATATTAGACTAATATGTTCAATAAGATACATAAATTACACAATAAAATAGGATTGACGACTTGGATGTTTCGTTCGAAATATTTATGCAATTTATATTGCAATGCGATTGGTAAATGTGTCATTTTTGAAAAACCAAACACGAACAAACAAACAACATATGTAAACTTTGCTCATACAACTAAAAAGCACAACTCAAAGCTCAAATTCATATTTGGCTAAATTCTCAAATAAGAATAATGCTCATTTTCATCCACCTAGGATAACATGATGTTTGGGAAATATTATGTATAAAGAATTCAAGCACTTATCGTGTTAAACAAGTGATAAAGGATAATGTATATTCTAGCATTTTATTTTCTTTATAGCATGAATGGTTGTGTTACAAGATAATACACTACATATTGTTTGCAAAATATAAGCTATTAGAATTGAAAATAACCTATCACAATATGTGTCAATGCATAAACAAGTAAAAATCATTTTTTTAAAATACTTGTTTAATTAGGGTATATATTGTGACAACCGTGATTTGAGCAGGTCAGTTATACCATTAAAAATGGCTAAGAGTTCATTTTATGTGTTTAAGTGTGTGCTATGTGATTTTATGTGTGCTGTGTAACAACCATGACTTGAGCAGGTTAGTCAGACCATTGGTGTTGACTTATGTACTTGTTGCAATGTATGGTTTATGTGTTTATAGGTGTTTATGTGTGTGTTTATGTGGATTATGTGGGAGTTGGTACTCAATCCATTGAGCGTGATCGTCTCATTGGGATTGGAGTTGTGTTGGATAATTCATTTCGTTCACTTTTGAGTGACGGGGAAATGATTATTGAGATTTGAGCATTTTTGCGTTAATTGTGTAAGTATTAAGTTTGTACGTATTTTATGTGTACGTATTATGTATGTACGTATGTAAATAATAAGATTTAGTGTTAATGGAAAAAGAATGGCATATTGCATGCTATGCTACGTCAATAGTTGGATGGTTTCGTGTTAAGCATTTATGAGGAATGTGGCATTTTAGAAATGAAATAAGTGAGTGAAATATAGAAGTTTGTAGCAAACTTTCTAAAAATAGAAAGTGAATTTGGAAATGGAAGTTATATTTAGAAAGTAGTTTTTAAACAAAATGGTTTACGAAATTAGCTTAGGTTTTTATAAAAACTTAAGGTATTGAAGGTATTAATTAAATAAAATGAAAAATAAAAAAAATATTTTTTTTATACATTAATTGAAAAAAACGAATTTCACAAAAAAAAGGAAAAAAAAAAGTTTAAGTTGAAAACAACTTCTAGTTGGATTAGGATTAGGCTAATAATGCATTTATAATAAAAACCTGGCCCTTATTCCCTCCCCTCTCCCTAATTTCGACCTACTTCAGCCCCCAATACCCAAGAAAAATCGATTCAAGAAGCTAGGTTAAAGATTACATGAGTTGGTGAATTTGTGTTGCAAGAATCGAAGGTTTAAGGTATAGATCACTAATCCTTGTTAGTTATTAATCCTTTGATCATGTAATAATCATTGATGGATCATTAGGGTTTTAATAATCTGTAATTGATGATGTAATTAATGGGTTTTTATCATTGGAAATCGTTTTTAAAGTTTAATGAGGAATTAGAGGTGAATAGTTAGGGTTTATCATGTTAAATTCGTAACTGGAATCTGGTCAGAATTTTAGGTCACCTTGCGAGAGTCATAACTCGGTCATACGGATAGCTTTTAATGATTTTTTTGAGCCTAAAATTAACTACAAAGAGTCTACTTTCCAACCCAATTGGTTTCATGAATTAAAAGTGAGTGGAAGTCAGTCAAATAATGGTTACAAGATTCGTTGTCAAAACTGTGTTTTCGGGTCAGATTTAGGTCATGTTTGGGAAGGTGAAACCCCCACTTAAAATTTGAATTGGACTTGGCCCTTCTACAGAAGTTAAGTTACATGTGTCTATTAAAAATCCTCCAAAGGAAATCGTCTAATTAGTTGTCTAAGTATGGTTTTTAAGGTTATACTTTTTAGTGTGCAATCAGATCCGAATTAGGTCAGTTTTGAAGTTTGATTTTATTAGAGGTGGTTACACATATAATTAATACTTGGGAATCATAATGTGGTTAATATACTCTTGAAGGAACATGTATGATTTTTGGTATGAATTATGAGGGTCATTAAGTATGGGTTTTAGGTTGGTAAAGTCACCCCAAAATTCTGCAGTTTTGGTTAAAATGAAGTTGTATATAGTAATGTGATATTGAGGTGGTTAAGGTTGGGCATGGTGTCCGGGTGACCCATGGTGGTTAATCAAACCCTTAGACATCCATCATATGATTGTTGCATGTGCTTAAGCTTTTGGCTTAGTAGCGTGTAACACGTGTTGTTTTGATTGTTTAGTTTTGTGCAAAGGAATTGGAATTGCTTGAGCATTCAGGTGAGTTTCATAGCCCCTCTTTTCTTATGATTTTATTGGGGTGAAAATGATGCAAATGGTTTGAAATGTTGAAATGATTTGATTACTGTGATAATTGGTTGTCTAAAATGCATGGACTTTACGTGGCTATTATGTGTATGTGCTAAATGTATTGTGATGTGGTCAATTGGAGCCGGGTTGGCTTGGATCGTGGGCACGTTCCTGCCCCTTTTGATGTGTTGTGATGTGATCATGTAGAGTCATGACTTGGGTCGAGGGCACGCCTGCCCCTCTTGGATTGTTGTGGATCGGGGGTAACGTTCCTACCCAAGTGTGATTGGTTTGTTGTTTTGCATGTTAGCCTATATGATAGCTCATTTATTGTCATGCAGTGTTTTCTTTTATCACAGAAATGATTGGATAATCTTTAATTCGTGTCTTAAACCTATGTCTCTCACCAACTTTATGTTGACGTTTTTAAGCATCATTTTCAGGTGAGCGTCATGAAGATGTTAAGTTAATAAAAGTGGCTAGAGAGACCTTAGGATGGCATTGGAAGATTCATTGAAGTTTTTTTTCGTATGTGTTTGCATGAATTATTGGATGCTCATTTGGTTGTATTAGGTTTGCGATTCATGGTCTTTGTATTGATGATTCCCTTGTCATTAATGCAAGACGCCGTGCGGATTCTTTTGTTGTTTTTCGGTATTGTCATGACACATTGTGTCTTTTATAATCATTTATGAAATTAGTGATCCTCTATTGTTGACACCATTGTGTTGTGATGATATCCATGATGTTACGTCTCGTGTTTCCGCCTTGGCGGGGTGTGACACTATCCCAGACTCTAGATTACTTGGTCTGTATCACTAGATCCAGTTGAATGATAGGTTGCATACAAAAGCGCGTAAACAAGTATAAATTGATTAACATAAACAAGCATTCAACGATAAATCAAAAAATCAAGATAAACAAATACTAAACATTCAGATCTTCATAATAATGGCTAATACCCGAAGGTATTAGCCTTCAAACGTCATAATAAATACAAAAGCAATTATTTAGCTAAGGTAAACTAACTGAGTTAACGAATGATACCAAAAACTGAACGATTACTAAAATATATGGAATTACATGTTGTCTCCTACGGAATTAATAGCGTTGCTCGACCACTTCTGCTCTTTTTCTCCTCTGAAAATCGACTTTTATGGTTTAGGTATCGAGAATATGATTTAGCACACCCAAAACTCGTTTTTGAGTTTTGTATTTATAGAGTCTGGAAGTCGGTTCGATACGGCGTATCCAAGGGATTGGATACGACGTATTGGGGGTTTCTTAGAGTAGGGACCACATTTGATATCTTCCAGAATATTCATATACTATATCTTGTATACGGCGTATTGAGTTTCTCTGGATACGGCGTATTGATCTTCATTCCTTTGTGGTCTTTGGTGAGTGCAGGCACGGATACGACGTATCTTCCTTAATGGATACGGCGTATTGGTTGTCAGAATCATTAATCTTTAAAATATCTTCGTTTAAGCCCCAGAATGAGCGCCTTTTGCAAATATTCACCAAGTACTCCATAATTACTGCAATTCTCAAATATAAACGATTAAGTAACAATTCTTTGCAATAACTATAAAAAATGGGTTAATAACATGAGATAAATGATGCTATAAAATAGACGTTATTTGATGTCATCAAGGAGCATTAGGAAGCTGTCAAGTGGCAGCTACGCTACTTGAAAGGTACTTCGAAGGCTACTCTCTGTTTCCTCAGAAAAGAGGTTGTCTTAGAAGGATTCTCCGATTCAGACTATGGAGGTTGCTTATATTCGGGCAAGAGTACTACGGGTTATGTTTTCACAGTGGGTGGTACATCAGTTAGTTGGATGTATAGAATTCATAAGTGTGTCGCTATGTCAACTACCGAAGCCGAGTATATGGCTATTGCAGAGGCTGGAAAAGAGTTGGTATGGTTGAAAAATTTTCTTCAAGAGTTAGACAGAGCCCAAACATAGTGTGTTCTGTTTTGTGATAACCAGAGTGCTATTCATCTCGCGAAGAATCCAGTGTTTCATGGTCGAACGAAGCACATCAAGATAAGATATCACTACATCCGAGAACTGGTGAATGAAGGAATGTTATCTTTGAAGAAGATTCTTGGAGCAAAGAACCCTGCAGACATGCTCACCAAGGTGGGGACAACAGAGAAGTTGAAGCTTTGCGCAACTTCAACCGGCCTCCGAGATAACTAATGAACGGAGGATGGTGTCTTACCAGAGAGAGGTTATTCCCATTTTGATGATGTTAGTCAGGATACCTTGTATCAAAAGTCTCCTAGCCCTGCGTTTGGTTAGTGTAGCGTGTTTCGTATGTTCCATGGTACATGAAGGTTAGAGCAATAACATTGTTGAAGGGAAGATGGTTTGAAGTTTACAGAGATTACTTGAGACGGAGAGCAGTGAAGTGATCAGCCTCCAAGTGGGAGATTGTTGAGTTGTGAAGACCGATATATACTTGTTGGGTGCAAAATCAATCCCACATCGATAAAATAAGTAAACTGGAAGATGGGTTTCAACTTATAAATACCCCCTCATTGTAATTGTAAACAGTATCTCTTGTGTGTGTACCACAATAATAAAATCTCTCTGGTTTGACCCCGTGGACTGCTACGACTACCTAAGTCGTAGATACCACGTTATATCTCGTGTTCTTTTTTTCCGCAAGCGTTGTTTGTATTCTTTGTTTGTTCGAGCGATGTGTGCAGGTGCGATATACTCTAACACAACTAACGTTTAACGTTTAGCATTCAAAATATATGGCTTGTTTGTCAAGAAGTGTATACGTTATCCTAAGAAGCATTAAGATATAACCAAAACAACTTTATCCTATTGCTTTTAACTACTACTTACTACTTCGTGTTATTGCTGGCTTTGCCAAACACAATCCACACTGTTTTTACATTGAATAAAAACATTCAACAACCACTACAAGAAAAGAGAGAACTGACGATGAGCTTTTCCCTGACGACATATGTTGCCAGGGAAACACCACTAAACGACAAAACTTCATCCGACGTGGCACTAATTTTGGTTGAAGTTTGACTAAAAGTATCCCCAATGACATGTCACCGGGGATAATTTAGTTAAACTTCGACCCAAAAGTCTACCAAAAATTGAGCGGTAAAGTTTTCCACGTTACTTTCCCCGGCGATATGTCACCGGGGATAGTCTTGACCGATGTTGACTGAGATTAAGCAAAGTCATTAGTTAATTGCATTGATTGGTGGCATTATCCCCGGTGACATGTCGCCGGGGAATGCATGTTGACTTTTGATGTGTCGTTGTGTGGTGTATATTTTTATGATTTGTTGGATCGATTAACTGAATAGATCTAAACCTTCAGCTTGCAAAGAGTTTGCTCCTTTAGATAATTCTAAAGCAACAATATTAAAATACTGAGTAAACACTATTGATTATGCGGAATCTAATCAATAATGCTTAGAAGAACAATAATTAATACCGCAAAAGAACTTTTATATTAAACTTTGAATCTGCCTAGGTTACAGATTACAAACTATGATTACTATCCGATCTTTATGATCTTGTGTAGAACTATATCTACTAACTATGCCTAGGGTTCCTTTTATAGACTAAGGAAACCCTAATGGGCTTTACAAAACACGTATAAAGATAATGCATATCCTTTCCTAAGATATCTCATGCATATCTTTAACTCTAACTAATTTCTGCGTAAGCAGACTTAACTATTACATAAGCAGTATTAACTATTTAACACTACCAGTACTAACTATGATAAACCTTCTACCAGTACTAACTATGATACTAGCAAAATTAACTACAATACTAACAGAATTAAGTCTGTTATATAAAATTCCCAACAATCCTCCCCTAAACTTGAACTTTACTTGTTAACTTCAAGTTTCTTCAGTTGTCTTCAGTTTAGGCTTTTGAGAATTGTATCCAAGCATGTCTTTAAGTCCTTAGCTTCTCTTGAATGATAATCTGTTTGATGTTCTTTGAAAAACTAGATCATACTTTATCTTTTAGTCTTTGTCTTCTTTTCACAGCTACACAACAACATCCAACTAAGTTGGCTTTATAGTTTTTGGCAAACTACCAGCCATCAACGGATTTGATATGTCTTTACCATGAGTCGTTTGCTATAGACTAGTCAATGCTTCATTGCAATAACAAGGTGCATTAATAACCATATAGTTTTCAGCAAACTATCAGCTATCAATGGATTTGAGTTCTCTTTACCATTAGTCGTTTGCTCTGGAGTAGTCAATGCTTTAGTACAATACTATGGTGCATTGATTACCATACAGTTTTTGGTAAACTGTCAACCATAAAAGGATTTGAGAAGTCTTTACCAAAGCTGTTTGCTTTGGACTAGCCAGTTCTTATGCCTATTAAGCATGGTGAACTGATGACCATTTGTTGTGAGGTGGTTAGCCAACACCCAAACCTTTCTCACTTCCATTATAGCCCATAGTTTCCAAAAATATGCTCACTGCTACTTAGAAACTCATCACTTTCTTATCACAGCTTGCTTCTCAATCATCTTTAAGAATTGATAATAAACTTTATCCATCGTCCCATCTAGAAGCTTCATCTTTAGCATCATTTGGCAAGCATCTTTTGACAAAGGATATTTTCTATCTGCTAACATATATATAGTAGATGCATCCAATGTTAAGCAGTATATAGCACAAGTAGGATAATACCTCCAATTAATTATCTTTTGTTGAAGTGGCAAACTCCAGATTGCATCATCACTAAGAGGTGGATTAAACATGTTCTTAAGATCACCCCAAAGTACTCTGTCATACATCTCTTCTGGTCTATTTGCTCCATACTTCTTTATCACCAATCTGTACAACTCAAAAAGCTCATCTCTTGAAAAATCTTTAAGCATAGCTCCAAAACTCATATAAATTTTATCAGAACCATATTTTCTTATGATCTGATAAGCAGCCTTTTGACTTGATTGAGAAATGATCTTCCAATTTACAATAGTAGGAGGTTTTATAGTAGTTGGAATAACATCTACTCCAATCTCTGATTCTGATGAGGCATCTTTGATTTACCTTTCACATATGCTTCTCTTTCCTTGTTGAACTCATCTTGTGCAGTCTTGTCAATATTTATTCCCTTTCTTGCCTTTTGCTTTCTTCTCATTCCTATTTTCTTAACCGGTACTTCAGTTTCTTCTTCTTTTACAACTTCATCTTTTCCCTTTGTGATTGAATCATCCTCAATGTCAATCTTTTGTTTCTTTGAAGTTTCTTGTTCTAGCTGTAATCCATGTCTTTTCACTCTTGCTTCAGTTTCCATTGGCATAAAATTTTCTATACTCTTCACCAACTTTTCAAATTCAGTCTTGAGCTCATTAAAAGTAAGTTTCTTATTATGGTCAATTTCCATGAGCTTTGTGTTTTTGATGAAGGTACCATAAGTAATCTCTGTAGCTGTACAAGTGTCATTGGCTGCTTCTTTTTTTGCTTACCTTTTGTTCAGCACAAAACTTCTTTTTTTGATTTGATCAGTTCCACCCATCCTTTTAGCAAAAATCTCACATTCATACTTCTCCTTGTAACTACTTGGGTGAGTTCGAATAGATATGACCATTGCTTTAAAGTTTTCTCCTGCAAATTGTAATCTCATCCTATTTAGTAATAATTCTAAGCAGCTTTCTTGAACTACCTGCATAAAAGCTTTATCTTTTAATTCTTTGCTTGTTCCAAAATATTCATACTCTTCATGCCAGTCTTTTGCTATATTTCATTCTAAATGAATCTGCTCTTTCACTTCTCATCCGTTTGAGCTCGAAATTTCTAATAGCTCTTCTATACTCCAGCTTCCTCTTGTCTTATTTGTTCTATAGATATCTTTAGCTGACTACCTGGATGTCCTCTTCAACCATTAGATCCATTTCGCCTTATGACCCCTTTTACCTAGCAGTACCAGAATCAATTTAGCACAAACCAGTGTACAAACACTCTTCAATAACCAGTATAATATCTTCTTCAGCACCAATCGTAGATATTATTAATCTAGCACTGACCTTGCATCTCCTCATATATCTCTTACCTTTATCAATGAGTTTTACCTTGCTAACACCCTAAGATGTACCCTTTGACAATGTGTTACTAGCCTCCAAGATTGTAGGACTGATATCTCTTCTGAGCCGCCTTGAATCTTTTAGTAGAGTACAAAATCTGTTACTCTCTTTCATTTTCATGGATTCTCTACCAAGAAACTAAGAGGATCATCATCAATATCTTAAATAACCGCCTGTCTCTGTTCTTCACCCTTTGATTCAGATACTACCACCTTCTGTGTCTTTCTTTTTAATGCCTTTTCCAGAAGCTTTACCTTGTTAACCAAGGTGAGAACTACCTTTCCATAAGTTGTCTTTGTCTATTGCAGCTCTGTCTCCAAAGTTTCAATTCGGGTTACCAACTTAGGTACAATATCCATCAGTTCTTTAAGTTGCATACTGTCCTCAGCACTTTCGGATGTATTACCTTTAGGGAGAGGTGCTTCATAGGACCTAGGTGGTGAAAAATGAGGTGGTGAAAAAGGTGGTGAATGAGGTGGTGAATGAGGTGGTGATTGAAGTGGTGAATGAGGTGGTGAATGAGGTGGTGAATGAGGTGGTGATTGATGTGGTGAATGAGGTGGTGAATGAGGTGGTGGTGATGGATGAGGTGGTGATGGAAGTGGTGAATGAGGTGGTGGTGATGGATGAGGTGGTGATGGATGAGGTGGTTGAGATGTGGATGATATTGGATCAACAGGTGTGTGATGGGGTTCAGCTGGTTGTGCTGAGCCTTCACCTGGATCCACAGCTGCCCCTGCCAACATAGCAGGCAGCAATGGTACAAAATCCCCTGCATAACCCCTTTTCATGTTTGCAAAAATCTTTTTGGTCAAAGTGGGGGCTAAATACCTTCCTTTATGTTCAGTTGTAATATCCAAAATAATTTGTAAAAACCTTGGATACATTAAAAATTTTGTATTACTCTCTAGGTTATGAACCATCCCATCAAAAATCATTTTAGAAAAATTATAAACCCTATTGCTAGATAGACAGATTAATGCAGTAGCAATAGTACTACCAAATTGATCCCATCCACCAGACTTAGGGCTTAAGCAGTGTAAAATATGATGGATTAGAAATTTCCATTGGGGTGTAAAATTCTTTTTCCAAAAAGTTAATTTGCCCTTAGTAACATACCCTAATGTGGCTAATCCAACATATATATCAGCATCAGATATATTATGTATTCCTGTTGCATCTGCCAATTGAAGTTTACTTCTGACAGATACCTCAATAATATTATACTCTGTAGAGTCTATAGATGCTATTAATTGTTGAGTCCCATTGGCAAGTGTTCTGACTATGGCAGTTTGCCAGAACTGTTTGACTAGGGAGTCATAGATAGTAGGATTATGAGTTAAGGCATACCTGAGAGATATACCTTTAAGGAAATCTACTACCTCAGTAAAACCAACACTTTCATTTGGTTTCTTCAGGAAAGCGACCATGTTATGCTTGTCATAGTACTTTAGATTGGCCATATGGGTGGTGAAAAATGAGGTGATGATTGAGGTGGTGAATGATGTGGGGAATGTGGTGGTGATTGATATGGTGAATGATGTAGTGGTGAATGAGGTGGTGATTGATGTTGTGGTGATGGATGAGGTGAGTGGGATGTGGATGGTATTGGATCAACAGGTGTGGGATGGGGTTCAGCTGGTTGTGCTGATCCTTCACCTTGATCCATAGCTGCACCTGCCAACATAGCAGGCAGCAATGGTACAATATCCCCTGCATAACCCCTTTTCATGTTTGCAAAAAGCTTTTTGGTCAAAGTTGGGGCTAAATACCTTCCTTTATTTTCAGTTGTAATATCCAAAATAATTTGTAAAAACCTTGGATACATTAAAAATTTTGAATTACTCTCTAAGTTATGAACCATCCCATCAAAAATCATTTTAGAAAAATTATAAACCCTATTGCTAGATAGACAGATTAATGCAGTAGCAATAGTACTACCAAATTGATCCCATCCACCAGACTTAGGGCTTAAGCAGTGTAAAATATGATGGATTAAAAATTTCCATTGGGGTGTAAAATTCTTTTTCCAAAAAGTTAATTTACCCTCAGTAACATACCCTAATGTGGCTAATCCAGCATATATGTCAGCATTAGATAAATTATGTATTCATGTTGCATCTGCCAATTGAAGTGTACTTCTGATAGATGCCTCAGTAATAGTATACTCTTTAGAGTCTATAGATGCTACTAATTGTTGAGTCCCATTAGCAAGTGTTCTGACTGTGGCAGTTTGCCAGAACTGTTTGACTAGGGAGTCATAGATAGTAGGATTATGAGTTAAGGCATACCTGAGAGATGTACCTTTAAGAAAATCCACTACCTCAGTGAAACCAACACTTTCATTTGGTTTCTTCAGGAAAGCGACCATATTATGCTTGTCTGAGTACTTTAGATTGGCCATATGAACACATTGTTGAACAAAAGTCGTAAGAATTCAAATTCTAGTGTTGGGTTTGATACGAGTGAATGACTAAGTACTGGTAGAGAGAGAGAGAATTAAGTTTTTATAGATGAATAACAAGGTTTCTTATTGGACCAATTGTAAAAGAAGTTTCTTTAGAGCAAAGAAAGATATTTTATAGAATAAAGTGAAGTAATTATCCAAATAGAAAACCTATCTTAGAAGTATGCACCGTAAAAATCTCTAATGGTAATATTTAAATAAGAAAAATCAATTTTCCCTCACCAGCACCAACGGTCATCTACCAGACTTAACATTAGCCTACCAGTACTAATAAAGTCTACCAGAATTAACTTATAGACTACCAGAATTAACTTATAGACTACCAGAATTAACTTATAGACTACCAGAATTAACTCTAGTACTTAGTACTTACAGACCATATATGAGTAGAATTTGCAGCACAGCTTCTATCCATGCTTATCCTGAAATAGTTAGTCAAAACAAGAAAAATGCTACAATATATATCATTGACTAGAACTAACTATTTCCTAACTACCAGTATTAATACCCTAGCAGTATTAATTTTAACTAGAAGTACTTACTACACTTTACAAACTTTACAATTTTAACCTCCCCTCAATTGTAGCTATAGATTTAACATTCCAATGCTCACCACTAAGAAGTTAAACCTGGTGACATCAAATCCTTTGGTGAGAAGGTCTGCAACATTATGATCAGTGTGAATCTTGATAACCTCTATTAGTCTCTTCTCATAACAATCTCTTATAAAATGGAATCGAATCTCAATATGCTTGGTCCTTGAATGAGCAACATGATTCTTGATAACACTTATAGTGCTCTCATTATCAATATGGATTTTGGTGTTCATGAAATTGAAACCATAATCCATCATCTGATTCTGTATCCATAATACTTGCCCATAACAATTTGTAGCTGCAACATATTCTGTCTCAGTAGTAGAATTTGTCATAATAGTTTGCTTCTTGCATTGCTAAGATATCAATCTTCTTCTAAGAAATTGACATCCACCTGTTGTTGATTTTCTATCAAGGGTGGTTCCTCCATAATCACTGTCTGAGTAAGCTTCAAGTTCAAAATGTGAATCCCTAGGATACCATAAACCTAATTTAGGTTGATGTTTGAGGTACCTAAAAATCTTTTTTACTGCATTTAAGTATGAAGCTTTTGGAGTGACTTGAAATCTAGCACAAGCACAAACAGCAAATATGATGTCTGGCCTTGATGCGGTTAAATACATTAGAGAGACAATCATAGACCTGTAGACATGTACATCTACATCTACACCATCTTCATCCTTGACCAGAGGCTTATTAGACTCAATAGGAGTAGTAGCTTGATATGTGAGAAATCACATATCCTTTCTATATCAAAAATGGCTTTAAAATGATCAAAATGTGCAAAAATATGCTTGTATTTGTATATCTTGTTATTTGTGAATGTGCAGGTACGGATATTGCAAAAATCACAAGAAAACGGTCAAAACCAGGCAAACACGAACACGGGAACGGATAGAGTGCACAAGAGCCAGAAGTTTCTAAGCAAAAAGTCATCAAAAGTCAACCCTTGGTCAACAATGGTCAACTCACAAAATACCAAAACCCTCAAAATACCAAAATGAGCCTTAATGTTAAACCAAATTCACAAAAAGTCCCAAAAACCCTAACACCGTTAGTACTTTATTAATAAAGAACTAACGGTCGTTAAACCTTTATAACAAATCCCCCATTTACCCGAGCC
>BQNB010160243.1:0-14821 GCA_026074375.1 Tanacetum coccineum | reverse complement strand
CAACAAAAATAACATTGAGGATTTGTATATGTTATGCATTAATGGCAAAGTGAAGGACTATAGTGAAACTGGGTTATTGGGATCATTGTGTCACACCCCCAAACTGGGCCTAGACGGAATACGTGTCCGAGGGCGTGACGTCATAACAATCCGATCACAAAGCAATAAAGAACGACCACTAATCATAGGTTTAAGTTGATACAAGAGTGGACCACAAGATTTCAAAACGTATGTGACTACTATAACAAATACAGCATCACATAAAAAGTATTTATTGTTGCAACTCTCATCCACTCTCAATCTCACCAAGAACATATTCTAAAACATAACATAAGCTTTTGCCATAAACTTTCAACATATTTTTAAGATGAACAAAAATAATTTGTAGTTTCTTTTGTAAAAACATCACAAACACATGGATCTTTAGATATAAACATAGATCTATAACAAGATTCATAACAACATCAAAATAGAACAAGATGGGTCAAGAAATACTCACAAGAAAGCAAGCAAAAGATGAAAACACAAGATCTTGCAAAACCCACTTATAAACTTGAAACCCTAGTTTTATGATTCTTGAAAACTCTTGAAAAACAACCAAACAACACTTGGATCTACCTTAGATATAACTAGGAATGAGTTTAGAATACTTGGATCTTGAAGAAAATCAAAAGTTATGGAAGGTTTATGTTGGGTGGGTTGTGCCGTGAGATGGGGAGCAAGGGGAGGGAGAAAAGGTTTTTGTTGGTGACTTGCAAATGAGATGAAAACCCTAAGTTGTGTGAATGTGTTATATATATAGTGGAAGAGTTAGGGTAGTTAGGTTCAAATGGTGCACAAGTGACCAACACACCAAGAGTGTGTGTAGTATGTGGTTCGGCCAAGAATGGCTCACAAGGACCACATGGTTCAATTTTTCTAGCCAAGGTTCACTCAATATAGATATGGTTCAAAGTTACTAGTCAAATGTGTAAGAGTGTGTAAGTAAACACATGATGTGTAAGAGTCTTGCATGCATGCATGTTGCTAGGATACAAAAATGTCTCTTTCTTACACTAATATGGCAAAATTTTCAAATTTTGAGTTAGTGGTTTAAGGATGATTTAATTTCAAGTACTAAGAGTATTTTGGCTTGGCTTTATACATCTTTATATGTATGGGAATAAGGGTGAACGAAATTTTTATGCTCATGGTATAATTTTATCGATAACTTGAGTTTACACGAAAAGATTTTTGAGTTTCCGGGGTTCCGTTTGGTCAAAAACGCGAAAAACGCAATTTAAAGGATAAAACCCTAAAATGAATATCGGGAGTGATTAAAAATCACGGAACACTCAGGAAAGCTAAAATAACACATATAATGCCTAAATTAATTTATAACCGATGCCGGAACGCGTCCGGTGACGTTTCTCAGTTTTTACGCAGTCTAGCTCCTCAGTAAACTGTCAGATTTAAACGTAACGTATAAAATTTAAAGTAGATGACCGGAGCGGGTCGGAATACTAACCGGGAATTTACGGGGTGTGACAAAGATATTTTAGTGGGTTCACGTATATGTTACTACTGTTGAACAAAAAGAAGCTACTGTTCTCGTTTTTATTCTGAAGATATACGTATATGCCAAGGATATCTATACTGTTCGTATACAAGAAGGTTTATACAGTTGTTCGAGCATGTGGTGTTCAAATGATTTTAATGCTGCTCAACATGGATGTTTATGCTGCTAACTGTTCGAACAAGGAAGTTAGTACTGCTTTCATTACATGTTAGTACTGTTGAGCATGATTAATACTGTTCGAAGGTACTGTTTGTTTCATCCAAGAAAATGTTTATACTGTTAATGTCATCCGATATCGTATAAGGAATGATTTTCAGACTGGGAGCAACAAAAAACAATCTATCTTAAACAAACTTCACGACCTTCGTTTACGACCTTCACAAGCTTTGTCGGACTTCTTCAAACTTAAGGACTCTTCACAATTCACGACTTACTTCACCACACTACTTATCATAACAATACTATCTAAAAACATTACTTGGTAAGATCACCAACGATTATCTATAACTTACAAGTTGCCAAGATCTAGCTTCTATACACAAATACAAGATATACAATTGATTTATAAATATGTGATATGAATGTAACAAAGTTGCAATATACACTTGAGGTGTAATACTTCTTCACTTGATGATGAAAGTATTCTTCTCTTGCACTTGAGGAATTGAGCTTGGATCACTTAGAAACAAAGCTTTATGATTAAATGATCAAAGAATTTTAGTGAGATGTGTGGGCTATTTTAGAACAGAAAGAATGAGTGCAAAAGGTGAGAAAATAGTGGGGAAAAGTCTAGTATTTATAGGACAAACTGGAGAAGCGTCAGTCTATGGGCGGTCCCCTTAAATAGGTGGGTAATCCCCTTAAAATTAAGGGGGCTGCCCGTGTATTTAAGGGGTTGTCCTAGACTAGGGGCTCCCTAGTTTGTCTTTTGTGTATGGGAAATTTTCTGGAACTTTTCTAGCCGTTTTAGGTCCAAAAATTTGAATTTTAAACTGTTTATTTTGAATAAAACATTTCTTTTAATTGTAGAAAATGTTTTGTAATATTTATAAAAATGTTTACAATTTTATAAAAGTGTGAGGTTGAATAAAAATTTTCTTTGATCATGAAATGCATTAATCATTTATTTATTCATACCTTGAAGTCATATAAATTTCAAAATGAAAATTTACTACTAATTACTTGTTTACGTTTAATTTTACATTGAACGTTTTTATATTTTGTGATTATCAAAATGTAAAGATGTGAAAAATATTAGTAATGTTTTAGGCATTATATTTTATCAACATTACTCACACTGATTATGCTCTTTGGGAGGTTATTATGAATGGTGATGTACCTACTATTGCATCAGCTAGTACTGAAGGTCCTATTCCTCCCAAAACTACTGAACAAAAGCTAGCAAGAAAGAATGAATTGAAAGCAAAAGCACTCTGTTGTTGGCTATTCCTGATGAGCACATATTGAAGTTTCATGGAATCAAGGATGCAAAAGCAATATTATGGGAAGCAATCAAGGCCAGGTTTGGGGGCAAATAAAGAAATCAAAGCAAAATGCAGTAAAACATTTCGTGATAGCTAATCAATATGAAAATTTTACTTGCATACAGATCTGAAAGGACTGGTAAAAACCCTATGATAGGTTTCAGAAAAATCATCAGCCAATTTGGAAATTTATGGTGAAGTTATCTCCTAAGAAGATTGGCCAAATATTAAGTTGACTAAGAAGTCTCCATCTGACTCAGTAAAATATTGCCTTGATCATGCCGTAAACCAAAGCTGATTCTAGATTGAGTTGAGCATGGACAATTTGTACAACAATTTGAAGGGTGGTGTATGGGAAAGCTGTGATTTAAAAGCTAATCAAGCTCACGTTCAAACCTTCTCAGATTGTGGAACTTTGTATCTTCCAGATGATAATAGTAGTACTATATGGAGCAGTTTATACTGCTCATGATTTTGTTCCTGTTGCTAGGTCAAGGGGGACAAGCTTCTTCCTCAAACCTAGGCTGATGATGTCATGTTTTTCCTTCTTTGTCAATCAATCTAATAGTCCACAGTTAGGACATGAAGATTTCTGAGCATATTGTTACTGATGATCTTGAAGAGGTGGATCTCAAATATGGGAAGGTGGCCATGCTTTACCATGAGGGTGTGAAGAGATTATTAAAGAAGACAGAAAGCGAATTTGAATTTCAATGGCAAAGGGAAACTGTTGGCTATTGATAATTACAATGTTGAATGTTACAACTGCCATATGTGAGGTCACTTTGCTAGAGATGCAAGGGACATCAAGCGAATCAGGGGAATTGAAAGAGAATGGGAGATGCTCCAAGGAAGGATATTATCACAAGTAGAGGACTCCCTGCAAATACCTTGGTTGCTTTCAAGATGGGATATGTGGTTATGTTGAGCTTCAAGTTGAAAAAGGGACCACATGACTTTTCTATAATAGCACCATTTGCTCATCAGGTTCCATACAGTTTCATCAAGCTGAAATACTGAGTAGTAAAAATTTTCCTCTAAAGAATTTTTAGAATCTTACCAATTCTCTTCAAAAAAAGGTTTGATTCAAACAAAGTTGAAGTTCTAAATAAAGCTAATCTAGAAATAATAGCTTATCAATTAGGCTTAGAATCATTAGAAGCTAGAATTGTTATTCATAAATAAAATGAAGCTGTTTATGAGGAAGGCATTGCATTTTTGAAATATAATGTTAAGGTAAGAGATAATTCTATAACAGAGCTTAAAAATCAGTTAGCAAAAGCTTTAAGAGAAAAAGATGATTTAAAACCTAAAAATTAGAAAGTTTTGAAACATACTCTGTGAAGATAACTAAATTGATAAATATCAAAATAAACTGATAATAACAAAGTCTAGGTGTTGGTCTTGGAAAGTCAATATGATCATGAACTGAATTGCATGATTGTCATCTGAATAAAATTGAAGTGTTTGAAAGTGCATCTGATAGTAGTGTGAATGAGATTAAAGAGGAAAATAATCAAGTAAATGATAAGTTTAAGAAGGTTGAGGAATAGCATACAGTTCCCCCTCCCTACACTGGGAACTACATGCCCTTAAAAAAATGTGACCTGAAATTTATCCTTTGAATGGATTAGATTGTATTATGTCTATAAGAATAATGTGAGTGAAAACTATTCTCTAGGTTGTGCCTAGAATTGAATCAACTTGCATCTAAGTCTGTAAGGATAATTTTGGAAACAAACTTTAAGTTGTTAGGCTTAGTGCTCTCTTTCATTGAAGAGTGGCGAGTTTAATATGATTGATGATTGGGTGCATTTAGTCCTTTCATCTTTTGATAACAGGAAAAACCTTAGTTATGATAAAATCATTTTGTTAAATCAGATGAAAATACTAGGAAATCTGTTATTGAACAACACACATATAGGCAAGCTGATAACCTTAGGAAAAGTCAGAGTCCTAGGGTTGATAAAAGAAATTAGAATGGAATAATGACTCAAAAACTAAGGGATGGTTTTGAGTTCAATAAGAAAGCTTGTTTTGTATGTGGATGTCTTAACCATTTAATCAAGGACTGTAACTTTTATAAGAATAAAATGGTTGGAAAATATGTGTTGAATAATATGGAAATGGTTACTGGTCAAAGGGAAGTTAGACCAGTATGGAACAATGCTCAGAGGTGATTCACAAAATCTAAAGTGACTCATCTCCACACATCTAAGAGAAATTTTGTTCCAACAACAGTTGCAACAAAGTCTGGACTAGTGCCAGTTAATGCTGCTAAGCAAAGCTCTACAAGAGCAGCAACATCAATTAGTACCGTTAGGCATGTTAATACTGCTGCACTTAAACAACAATTGAATGTTGCATCACCCACAAAATATTCTTATTTGAAAGCACATTCACCATTGAGAAGGCCTTTTAACCAAAAATCAGCAGCTAAAGCCAATAATTTTAATAAAAAAGTTTATACTGCTAAGTTAAATAATGTAATATGTTGGGCCAGAAAAAGATGATTGTAGTTGTTTACTGCTGAGGAAAAGGGAGGAAAAAATGCTGTTAAGTCCTCAGCATGCTGGATTTGGAGACCAACAGGAAAAGTAATTGACCATATCTCCAAAGACAGTGGATCATACATGCCTAAAATATTTGACTATGTTGATCCTCAAGGCAGACTCAAGTCAGACGTAGTGGCTTGGGTCCCCATATGGGGAGAACTAAATTCTCTTATTTTGAGTGCATGGTAATCCACAATATTCCTTACAGGATCAAGGGATTTTTGATAGTGGATGCTCTAGGCATATGACTGGGAACAAGTCATACCTTACAAATTATCAAGACATTGTTGTGGATTTGTTTGCTTTGCTGGAAGTTCCTTAAGGAGGTTAAAATTATGGAGACAAAAGGTATTTAAAATTAGGATTGGGAAATTAGAATTTGAAAGATGTTATACTTTTGTAAAAGAAATTAAGTTTAATCCTTTTCTCTGTCTCACACAAGGTGTGAAAGAAAAACAGTGTTCTTTTCACTAAGACTAAATGTCTTGTTCTATCTCTTAACTTTAAGCTACTTGATGAAAGTCAAGTCTTGCTTAAAGTTCCTAGACAGAACAACGTGTATAGTTTTGATCTAAATAATGTTGTTCCTTCAGGGGGTTTGCCTTGTTTATTTGCAAAGGCTACATTAGATGAGTTTAATTTATGGCATTGAAGCTTAGTTATTATTAACTTTAAATACATGAAAAAACTTGTTAGGGGGAAACCCTTGTTAGAGGCTTATCTTCAATGCTTTTTTGAATATAATCATTTCTTGTGTTGCTTGTCAAAAAGGAATGCAACACAAAGCCTATTGTAAGACAAGCTTGTTAAGCTCTTATCAGCCATCCTTTAATGTTCGCATATGGATTATTTGGCCATCATTATGTAAAAGTAGTATCATTCAACATGATAGTTTGCCTTGTTGTCACTGGTGACGATAGTTAGGTTTAGTTTGTTTTCTTTTTGACCACTATAAGGTTGGACTTGTGGGATCATTAAAACTTTTTTAAATCGGCATAGAAAAACCAATATAAATCTTAAGGTTAAAATCATCAGACGTGACAATGAGCTGAGTTTAAAAAATAATTGAGATGAATCAGTTCTGTGGGGATGAAAAGGGATTAAGAGGGAGTTTAGTGTTGCCAGAACTCCACAACAAAATTGGAGGTTGCTAAGGGAATGGATTAATACCTTAGATCCCCTAGGCAAATTTGATAGGAAGGCTGATGAGGGTTATTGGATGGATTACTCTATAAATAGTAAGGCTTTTAGGGTATTTAACACTAGAACTAGGAAGGGTAAAGGAGATATTTGACATAAACTTTCTTTGAAAAAAAAACAAACCAATGGTTGCAAGGAAGTGGTCAAGATTGGCTATTGATATTGATTTAATAACAAAATCTCCTATGAATCTATGTGCCAGTTACTTAACAGGATTCAAACTAATGATGATGCAGGTATAGAGGACAATAATGTTTTTATGCATGGCAAGCTGGACAGGCGAGATCGTATCTGATTCATGAAATACATTACTGCGCTACCTCATTGCTTTCTATTTCTCACTCTCATTCAAGTTCTTAGAGCCCACAGGATAATAGGTATGCTGATGGAACTGGTTAACATGAAAAGGGGATGATGATTTATGTGAAAAAGTTTGGTCAAGAAAAGGAAAGAAAGAAGGAGTTCAATAAGAAGATGACCAGTATATGCAAGATATTTTAGAGCTGATTTTGATAATTTTGCTCTGTGTAATAGAAAAAAAGGTTATGCTAAACAACACTAAAAAATAGTTTCTCTATTTATCTATCTGTTAGTGCTGCTGGAAATGGTTTTGATTAGCTGTTGATCAATTAAGGATAGGAAGTACTCAGATGTTAATATTTGTGGGCCAAGTATTAATACTTGCCAGTGAATATATTATTACTGGTAGAATAAAGATTAATATTGCTAGTCTATTCCTAATGATCCAATAAGTATGCATTACTAATTTTGTGGGGGGTAAGCAAACAGGAAAAAGATATTGGGCAATCTTTTTACCAATTATTTGCGGGATTGGTTATTGTGGAATATTGGCTTTTTTTTTTTTTTAAATGCTTTGGGGATGGGGGGGTTGTTTATTTTTGTGTAGGGGAGGTTGGTAATGAATATGAAAACGTTGGGGGGTTTGGTTTGTTTCCTTTAGGGGAATCAAAAGGTACACATACATAGAATGGGGGGGAAAGGGGCGGTAGGGGGGATACGGAAATGGGGTGGGTGTAAGGTGGAATATGTAATAATTATTAAGAATAGGGAATCAGAAGGACTCTGGAAAGTTTCGGGTCGATATTGGTGGGGGTGGTGGCAGTGATCATTAAAGGGAATGGTGTTGGAAGGTTGATGATGGGAAAGGGTATTTGATATAATCTATTCACCTTTGTTCAACAATAAGATCTTTTTGAACTGGTGTAAAGTTTATAGTTCCCCTATCTTACAAAGTAATGGGGGAGGCGGAATTTTCACAAAGATCATCTAATTGAGCAAATAATTAGAGATTTGCATTCAGCTCCACTAACAAGAAGGATGTCACAACAAAATCTTGAAGAACTTGGTTTGGTGAGCTACATCAAAAAGCAGAGGAGAACAAATCACAAGATTATCAAAACTGCTTATTTGCCTGTTTTCTCTCACAAATAGAACCCCATATAAAGGTGATAAAGACCTTGACAGTATCTAAGCTGGATAGAAGGAATGAAAAGAGGAGCTTTTGCAATTTAACTTTAAAAGGTTTAAGACTTGGTAGATCATTTTAAAGCAAAAGGGCCTTATTGGAATAACTGGGTGTATTGGACCTTAGTTGACTTACCAAGAGACAAGTGGGCAATTGGTACTAAATGGGTTTTCAGAAACAAGAAGGATGAAAGAGGCATAGTGGTAAAGAACAAAGCTAGACTGGTTGCTCAGGGTCATACTCAAGAGGAAGGTATAGATTATGATGAAGTCTTTGCACCTGTTGCAAGGATAGAAGCCATAAGATTATTTCTGGCATATGCTTCCTTCAAAGATTTTGTAGTCTACCAAATGGATGTAAAAAGTGCTTTCTTATATGGAAAGATAGAAGAGGAGGTATATGTCTGTCAACCTCCTGGATTTGAAGACCCACACTTTCCAAACAAAGTTTACAAAGTAGAAAAGGCACTCTATGGACTACATCAGGCCCCAAGAGCATGGTATGAGACATTGTCAACTTACTTGCTGGACAATGGTTTTCACAGGGGACAAATTGACAAAACTTTGTTCATTAGAAGACATAAAGATGATATCCTGCTAGTTCAGGTTTATGTTGATGATATCATCTTTGGATCAACAAAGAAAGAAATGAGTACTGAATTTGAAAAGTTGATGCATGACAAATTTCAAATGAGTTCTATGGGAGAACTTTCTTTCTTTTTGGGACTTCAAGTTAAACAGAAGAGTGATGGGATCTTTATCAGCCAAGATAAATATGTGGCTGAGATTTTGAAGAAGTTTGATCTTGCCTCAATAAAGACAGCAAGCACTCCAATGGAGACAAACAAGCCATTAACAAAGGATGAAGAAGCTGAGAATGTGGATGTACATTTATATAGATCAATGATTGGATCATTGATGTACTTGACAGCTTCTAGACCAGACATTATGTTTGCTGTTTGTGCTTGTGCAAGGTTCCAAGTTACTCCAAAGACCTCACACCTTCATGCTGTGAAGAGGATCTTTAGGTACTTAAAAGGGCAACCCAAATTGGGCCTTTGGTATCCTAGAGATTCACCTTTTGACTTGGAAGCCTTTTCTGATAGTGACTATGCTGGAGCTAGTCTTGACAGGAAATCCACAACAGGAGGTTGTCAATTTCTTGGCAAGAGATTGATTTCATGGCAATGTAAGAAGCAGACTATAGTAGCCAACTCAACAACTGAAGCAGAATATGTGGCTGCTGCAAACTGCTGTGGACAGGTGTTATGGATCCAAAATCAGATGCTTGACTATGGATACAATCTCATGAACACCAACATCTACATTGATAATGAAAGTACAATCTGTATTGTAAAGAATCCAGTATCTCACTCCAAAACCAAGCACATTGAGATAAGGTACCATTTTATCAGAGATTCTTATGAGAAGAAGTTGATACAAGTGATCAAGATTCACACAGACAAAAATGTTGCTGATCTTCTCACCAAAGCTTTTGATGTTAGCAGGTTTAACTTTCTAATTGCTAGCATTGGTTTATTGAATCTCTGAGACTTATCAGTTGTTAATTTTTATTCATGGGTTATGCATAAATATGGATCCTCATGAATTCTCACATGTCTATCTAGTCTTTTCTAGTGTGCTTGTGATGAATAGAGGCATGTTCTTGTATAATTATTGAAGACAGAGTTAAAACTGCTAAGGAAAATGTTAATACTGCTAAGTATAATTAGTACTGCTAGTTATACTTACAACTGCATATTACAACTGTTAGTCATAATTAAAACTGCTAAACAAGAAAATACTTTGGAATGTGTATTTTTGGAATTGGACTAACATTTGCAGGATGAGCACATTGAAAATATGGTATTGCATTAAGGGGAGGCTTCCAATTGTCTATAAGTGATGAAAAGAAGATGTGACATCAATCACAAGTGGGTAATGAATCAAACCCAAGGCAATTCAAAAGAGGTCGGGACACCAAGATACCTCAGTCTAGTGGTCCCCCTAAGAAAGGTTGGTGATGAGGCTGTCCATAAGGAGTTGGGTGACAGAATGGAAAGGGCTGCCACTACTGCTTCTAGCTCTGAAGCAGAGCAGGACAGTGGTAACATAAATTAAGACCCAATCCATGGCAACACTTAATGAATTAACTCCTTAGGGAATTGATTCAGGTAGTGGTCCTAGGTGCCAAGATACCATATTGGGGGATGTAGATGCTCAAACTAGGTTTGAGACTACATCTGAACAGTCCAATGATCCACCTCTCTCAAAAGTTAACACATTTGGAAGTGGGGAGGACAGTATGAAAATTTTGGAATTGATGGAAATTGTACACAACTGTCTGCATTGGTGAGCTCAAAAGAATAGAGAGATTTGTGATTTAAAAACAGAAAGAGTGTTTTAGTGAGCCAAAAGAAATGAGAGATTAAGTGAGCTTAAAAATAGAAAGAGAGATGTGTGTACAAAAACAGAAAGAGTGATTAAGTGAGCAAAAAGAATTGAGAGATACTGTGAGCATAAAAACAGAAAGAGAGTTTGTGAGAATCAAATTTGATGATCAAAGTTATTTGTGGGATGAAATTGAAGTTAATGCTGGTAGTTCAAACTTACTGCTGTTAGTCTCAGGTTAATACTGGTAATGCAACTTAATGCTGCTAAGCATAAAGTTTCTACTGCTGGTATACAATTAATGCTGTTAGGCTTAAATTAGTGCTGCCAGTATTTGTTTATGCTGCAAGGTTTAAGTTAATGTTGCTAGGCATCAATTACCGCTGCTAGTTCAAGTTCCTGCTGCTGAGGGTGATTTTATAAATACTTCGATTAAGGTTTTCACTTATTTCTTTATTCGATTTCATTCATTCAAACACTCTCTAAACATAAGCCCTAATTCAATTTCATCTTTGATCATCAAAATCACTATAATGTCGAGCCCTAAGTTTGCTAAAACATACAATGTGGTCGCGTTTTTGGAGAAACCTGCAGAAAGTGATGGGTTTGCGGAGATCATTGATTTTTTGAAAGCAAGTTCTGTTAGTTATGCATTAACAGTCAATCCAATCATTTACACCTCATGTATACAACAGTTTTAGGCTACCGCACAGGTCAAGATGGTTAATGGAGTGCGTCAGTTACAAGCCTTAATTCACAAAAAGAAGGTAATCATCACGGAGGCAAGTATTAAGAATGATCTTCACTTAGATGATGCAGAAGGTACCGATTGTCTGCCAAACACTACAATTTTTGAAGAACCGGCCAAGATGGGATATGAAAAACCTTCTCAAAAGCTTAATTTTTATAAAGCTTTCTTTTCTCCGCAATGAAAGTTTATGATACAAAAAGGAAATCTCAAAATATACTATAATAACTACGTATATTAACGAGTAAGTGCATTACCGGGTCGAACCAAAGAAATGTGAATCGAATACCCTCGAAATAAGTTTGACAATGTTATGAATGATTTTTAACTTTTGAAGTAATTTTCTATGAACTAAAAAACAATTAAAACAATTCAAAGCAAGCAAAAACTAAACACACTGACAAAAACAGAAATAAACACAATAAAACCCTAATTAGCACCTTAACCTGTAATTTTGAATTTAATAATACTAATTCATGAGTAAAAGTAAAGGATTTGCAAAATCTGAAAACTTAAACGATAAAATTGAAAGAAATCACAAAAACAATAACGAGAATCGAAAACCGAGCCCTAAAACAAAGTTGTCAAAAATAAACCAACAGAGTCCAAACTAATTTGTCCTACTTTCGTAATGGATAAAAGAAAATTTTCTAAAAAAAGATTTATATTTTTATTTGAGTAATTTTTTCTATTTTCAATGATTTTTTAAATTAATGAAAGTATATTTTAAAAATACTAAAGAACTCTAAAAAATCTAGAAAAATGACAGAAAATACGTTAAACATTTAAATCCTATAAAAAATAAGCCGAGATCACAAAGCTTATTAAATAAGCCACAAATTACTTTAAACCTCACTTATTAGCTTATTAAGCTAAAATGACTATAAAGATTTAAATGTGCAAGGGTCTTATGAAAAAGACCCAAGGGCACAGCGGTAAGGAGTGTGTGTGTTGTAAGCTTATAAAAGGTTGAGGGTTGAGGGTTGGGGGTTCGAGTCTCTTCCACCCCCGACTTCCATTACATTTTTTTTTTTTATAAAAAACTAAAAGAACAAAAGTTGTAGATTACACATTTTTTTAAACAAATTTACCAAAAGGAACATAAGACTGAACACTCAAAAATAACACTTAAAGAGCTATAAGAAGCCGTCTTACAGGAACTTAGCTTTTAAAGAGCTAAAAAGCTACTTTTCATTCAAAGGGTTGCACACTACTCAAATTAAGCTCAAATTTGAAAATAAAAACTGTCCTAGAAAGCTAATGATGTGTAGAAGCTAAATTTGATAAGCTAATTAAACTAACAACACTCTAAACTAACTGAATCTAGTGGTATAAAGAGCAAACTCAGGAATAAGCACTAAAAATTCAAAAACAACTTAAGCTAAAATAATCAATAAGCAATGACAGAAGCTGAGCTTTTGACAACTTATCAAACTACTTTTAAACTACTAGTTTTAACCATAAAACTAACTTATATAAGCTAAGTATCTAGATTAAGAACCTAAAATCTACTTAGTACTGTTTTTGTATTTTTAAGATTTTTGATGAACTTTTAAAGCTAAATTAACCTAAGAAATAAGCTAGAAATGTGAAAATAAGCTTTAAGCTACCTTTACCTATATCTAATCTAATAGCTAATTGAATTTTAGATGCTAAATCCTACAAAAACTAGCTTAAATGAAGCTGAAAAGACAGCAGTAGTAACTGTTGTTACTACTGCTGATGCAATTGGCCAAATGGTCAATATGACAATGCAGGTGACCTAAAAGGTTACTCCTGCACTAGACACTCCTATTGAGTGTCTAAGAACACCTAGCAAACAAAATCCAAACCTAGGAAGGCTTGGATCAAATTTTAACAATCAAAGAAAAAAAGAAAAACTCCCCTGGTGTAGGAACAAAGAAATTAAGCTTAAACTTTTTATATTTTGAAATCTAACCTAAGAAAACAATTTTATTTCTGATTTAAAGTGATTATGAAAATGATTTAAGCAAAGATCACAACTCAGTTTGACTTTTAGGGGTCAAACAGCACTAATCCAAACACTCCTTTAGAATTATGAATATTTATTTAAGCTAGTAATTAAGAAACTTAATGAAACAAACTTAAAGACCAGATGACAACTAGCTTATAATAGACTTAATAAACTTGTTTTAACTATTAATTAAGCTATAAACTAAGATCTAAAGGTTATGCTAATTATTTTTTTTTACTTTTATTGATTTTATGACAGATTTAAAGAGTAAATATGAGAAATCTAATATCTATTCTATAAAAATCAAAAACAGATAATGAAAGCTACTTAACAAGCATAAAAACATATAGATAAGCAACTAATAAGCAACTAGATAAGTAACTTAAGCAAAATAAACTAGAAATTTAAAGACAAAGGAAATAAATGAGAACTTACAGTGTGCTTTAGCTAAACAAAAGCAACAATGCTCAAAGAGCTTATCAACAGCTCTGGCTTATCAATGATAAGCCAGTTTAAGTCCTTGGAAGCTCTTCCATTTTTAGCTTCCCTTCCATAAGCCTTATATCCAAATAGCCAAGGTTTTTAACTGTTTTTAAAGTTAAAGTAGATTAAATGACTATTTAAGCTCAATCACAAGCTTATAGACTTGTGAGAGCTTATAAGAATTTATGAATCCATACACTATTACTAGAGCTTATGGAGAGCTTTTTCACAATTTATTAAAGAAAACTTAAATTTTATTAACTAAAAAGCTTGATTACATTACTTGAAAAGAAAATTACAAACGTTTAAATGAAAATTAAGTTTACTTAAAACTTAAGCTAAATTACCTAAAAATCTAAAATCTAAAAACTAGAAAAGAAAAGATGATCCCGTGTGTGTGAGGATGAAGGGCTATTTATAGCCATCTTCTGAAGCGTCTAGTCTCCTTTTCAGTTGGACGCGCCTCTCATCATTGGCCCTTAGATTCCTTCAATCATTAAGTAATGATCTTAGACCGTTGGATCACATTATATCTCACACGGATTGCCAGCTTGGCAATCCGTGATTGAGACAGCTTGTGCTTCTTTTGAGAGTGTAAGTAGTGTAAAATCCCATTTCTCTTGTGCTTTCTCATCATTCAACGTGTCATTCTTCACATGGGATTGGCCAATAGGGTGCGTTTGATGATGTATAACTCTGCCCATGTGTACTTGATCCCATGAATTGTCCTTTATATCCCTTAATTGGTAAAATCCCTTTGTTTTTTACCCTGGGTAATTGGGGAAGATGGTCTACAGTAACAACCAATTTTCCCACTTATTTTTACTTATAAGGGTTAGGGATTTGACTTTATTAACTCGGGACTTATACTTGACTTCGGGCTTAGGCCGGGTTATATAAGGGAAATGGGCCCGGGCTTGGTTTTGGATTTGTGTTATAAAG
>BQNB010160242.1:1976-14821 GCA_026074375.1 Tanacetum coccineum | reverse complement strand
GTATTGGGATCATCCTAATACGTCGTATCCGCTGTACAGAACAGTACACTATTGTACAAGTCAAGACAAATAACGGTTCCTTTTATAAGTCATTTGGATAGTCATTATTGTGAAGAAGAAGAGGTGAATCATGGATCAAAATTCACGAAAGCTTATGGAGCTTCACATATCAATAACACCATACCTCGAAAGGAGAAAGACCCAAGGAGTTTCACTTTACCTTGCTTTATTAATGATGTTTATTTTGACAATGCCCTTGTTGACTTAGGAGCTAGCGTTAGTGTTATGCCTCTCTTGACCTACCTTAACTTAGGATTAGGCAAATTAGCTCACACGAGGTTGACAGTGGAATTGGCAGATAGGACTGTGAAATATCCAAAAAGAATAGCTGAAAACGTACTAGTAGGAATTGGTAAATTTACTTTCCCAGTAGACTTTATAATTCTTGATATGCTCGAGGATATCAAAGTGCCCTTGATCCTCGGAAGACCATTTTTGTCTACTGCCCGTGATAAGATTGATGTTTACAAAAGAAAGATTACTTTAGGAGTTAGGGAAGAAAAGATTATTTTCAAAAGTGTTAAACCTGCTAGTATTATAATTAAGAGGGTCTACATGCTAAGTTTGAGAGAAAGAATAGAACTTGATTTAGAAGCTAGGCTTATGGGAGAGACTTTGGTGTTAAATAGATCATTAGACCCTTTCTTGGAAGATTACATTGAAGTAAATGATCTAAATGAACCATTCGAGCTTAGGAGAAATCAAAGAGATGATTTGATGCCCACCATTGAGGAAGGTAATATAACACCCCCATTTTTGACATATAGCAGCGGAAGCTAATCTGGGGTATTATTTCATAGTACAACAGTCATAATTATAGAAAACGATACGAAAGAGACGTTTTTAAAAGATAAGTTATCATTCATTATTTCATCATAGTTTCTACAAACAGAAGTCCCAAAATCTACATGAAAACATAAAATTTGAATGATAACAGTTTAGCCATCTTCTAGTCCGTGCCACTCCGTTCCATAAGATGTTCAGTTACCTAAGATAAACATGCTAAAAAGTCAACACAAAGGTTGAGTGAAATTCATAGGTTTATAGTAAACAGTTTTGAATACAAGCTCAATAGTGGGTTACGTTGTTATACACCCATAATTTGTAATAATTGAAACACATACAATTATCATGAAAAATAGTATTATTGCCCTAAGCTCATGACACCGAAACCTTAGGTTAAATAATCATAAATAATTGCCCCAACAGGTGTATTTGCCAAAACACCCATAAAGTTATTCAAATGTGTGCTATTGGTTACCGACAGTATAGGTACACCAACGGGGAGTCCAGTCCCAAATAGATCTATTCATAGCATTCGCACTTACCCCGACGAGTAATTAACGGTTCATGATAGTGGGGACTTAACGGTAAAAGTAGGGACTTAGGCAATAATGTATCAGGATAGCATATAGAAAAATACTTGCATTCATGGTTTATAGCATGTATCCCCCTCGCGGGTTTATGAAACACTTGAAAGATTGAATGCGAGGATATGAACTTACCTTAACAGTACAGGGAAATCTGATTGATGGCAAAAGTATATGAAATGAAAGTAACAACTTCATCACACAACCTAGGTAATATGTCAAGTCTTAGTTTGATTGGATATGTTTTATGTCATAATGAAATATCACTTTGATTGGATTTATTATGGAAATATTGTATCACTGTTCGGGACATCATAATTCAGAGGTCATGTAGTAAACATTTGAGGAGCCAAGACACTTTAAATCTTAAATCCAGCAAACTCGTCAAAACGTATACCCAAATGAAACCCCTCACATGAAGCTCCCTAGTAACGTGATACATTATAGTTTTAAGTTTCTTCAAAAGCTAGAATAATTTATATATATTTTTATAATTAATATAAAAATATAATATTTTATAAGTTTGCAAAATTGGCAATATATACCCCTGGTTTATAAACTTTTACAAGTTTAGTCCTTTAAATATAAAGTATATATAATTTAAACCTTTAACTTTGAAACTTGGCAAAATAGGTCCTTATAGTTATAACTTTAAGAAAATGACATTTTCAGCCCCTTTAGTTGTAAATTTTAGAAAGTTACGATATATACCCCTATGCATGGAAACTTTTGCAAAACAAGTCCAAAAAGCCATGCAAGCTTATTTTAGGATTCTAAATGATATTTGCAGGTTATAGCTTATTATTACAAGCTAAAATAAGATGTTTTGACGTAACAAAAGTTTAGAAAAAGGATCTGTTAGCTAGAAAATCAAAACAGGTCGTTTTTAGGGTTTTTATCAAAAACACATCTATATGATCTTAAGAGTATTATGAAAATTATTGTACAGAATATAAGCTTATTGAACAAGATCTTAGGCTTACTTGAGCTGAAATGGGTCGAAATGGGGTTTTCGGGTTTGTACGCCTAGTAACGACTTCAAGGCTTCGTTTTCTTGATTTTTGGCTTCTATTATGAGCTTAGAGACTTCTATTGATCTTCTATTGCTGCTATGGAAGGCTAGAATTCTATTTGAGGGTATGAGATGAGATGTGTGGGATAAAATGAAAAGGGTGCTTGGTTCGTGTATTTATAGGCTCAAAACCCTTAGTTCTTAAGTTTTCTTGTTATCTAAGGGATTGATAAGTGTCTAGTCTAGTTAAGGTGACTAAGAGGGGCTAGTAGAATGAGTATTATAAGCTAGAAACTAGCCATGAAGTGTTGGAAGGTGTTTTAGAGGCCACGACTAAAATGGAAACAAGGAGGTGATCAAGCAACTTGTAAGGTGCTTGTAAGCTACTTGGTTGCTTTCTTGGTGATGTCATAGAGGTGCTAGGGTTGCTTGCTTAAAATGGGTAAAAAGGAAACAAATGTGGTGTCGGGTTGGTTTTTCTTTTGGGTTAGGGTTTAGGGTTTTAAAATGTGGATTAGGGTTAAGATTAAGGGTAGATTAAGGTTTAGGATTAGTGTTAGGACTGAGATTAGGGCTTAGGATTAAGGTTTAGGGCTTAGTCTTAGGTTTAGTGTTTAGTTTTTAGTTGAAAGTGAAATTAGGGTTTAGGGTTTTGTTTTATGATTTAGGGTTTTAAAACATGGATTAAGGTTAGGATTATGGATAGATTGGGGTTTAGGAGTCATGAGTTAAATACTTGTACCTTGAGCTAAAGTGGTATAAAGTTTAAACATGGTTTAGAAGCTTAAATGGCCTAATTAGGTTTTTAGGCATGATTAGCTTGTACATTATGTGTTTAATACATTGATTTGAAGGGAAACTATAATTCAAATATTGTGCATTGTACACTTGTACATATGTTTGAAGGCTTACACATTCATTTTATATGTATACATTACATATAATTAGTGTTTTGATGTAAACGTTAACGTTTAATGCTTGTTTTGATATAACGTTTTGAAAAGTACGTTAAATGGATAATGTACTTGGTAAAAATGATATTAGGATATAGACTTGACATATTAGGATGTTTATATGATATAAACATAGATATAGATGGCATTGATAGAGGTTGCGTGGGCTCGTTTACTTTAGAGATGCAAGTTACGTTGCATATTGAGATAAAGCAAAAATTTTCCCTGTAAGAAGGTGATATATTTATAATAGATGGATATTACAGTGCATCTAATTTAATAGATGGATATTTACAGTGCATCTAATTTAATAGATGGATATTTACATTGATGAAAATTGCGGGTTATTATAGCATTGGTACTGATTCGAGTTTTCAAGATGCAAATCGTCCTGGTTAGTATGACGTTGAGACTCATGGAAGTGCTTGTGATGTGGAGGCGATCCTTGGGTGTGCTGTTTGGTTTTGTGGGTTTAGGGAGGAAGAAGTACATGTGGTGGTCACGTGGTCATTGGGCAAGCATGTGTTTGCTAAACGTGGGAATTTTCTTCCGCGTTTTTTTGGGTTTGTTTGTCCTTGATACAACCAATCATTAGCTTTGGATTGTTATATTAATGCTATGGAGCCATGCGAGTTTCTATTCGTAGATTGGTGGTTGTTTCGAGATTAGAAGTACCGTGTGAATGTAAGCACGGTTATGGGTTCTCTGTGATGCTTCTGCTCATCAGGAGGACATTGTAGCATTCTAGTACGTCCACTCCCAATTCTTATCTTGAATACGGAACGATGTTTTAATATTGATCGGCTTGTTGTGATTCAATGCTATTGAAGATCCATGAGCGTGTATAATCTCTATATCTGTTTCGTGTATTGATGTGAAGTCCTACTGCTATGATAGTTATATATAACAACAGGGCTGTTACCATGTGATTAATGAGAACGTTTGAAAAGTAAACCCTAGCGATGATTGTACATACAAAAAGGTTACTATTAATGATGTTTATATAAAAAGGTTACATCTGCCAATATGATGTTCGCTGCTATTAGGCTCAAAAGGGATACTAATACTGCTTAAGAGTGTGTGATTATTAACATCAAAGTTAGTAACTTTTCAAAATTGTTACATTATACTCCTTTTGAATGTTAAATTACTGCCTGAATGACTTAATGCTGCATCGAGTAGAATTAAATACATTTCACAATTATACATGTGATGAATAAAGGTGAAGTTTTAATGTTGACTTACTTCGGATAGTACTGCCAATAAAGGATTAGTACTGCTTCGGTGTTTGATCATATGGTATGTTGATGGCAGAAGGTCTCATGGAAGGAAAGTATACCACGATTATACTTGGGATCTTTTATAGGGATTATATAAATCCCTGATTTATAGGGATTATATTTTATCTTCCTGTTAGACGTAGATTTGTGCTGCCAACGTAATGAGTTAATACTGCTACATTTACATTTGTTGGGATTTCGCATGATGGAGCACGTGATCAAAGAAGAATTATTATTTGGGCTTCAAAGATGGTTAATGTTGCACGAAGTTAGTTAAAGATGCTCAAATTTGTGGTTACTAACTGTTCGAACAAGGAAGAATTTAGTACTGCTCGATGAGAGTTTATACCGTTGGTACTATCTGACATAGCCAGTTTGTATTGCTAGCTTTGTACGATATCGGATAGTACACATCGTTTGGTTATTGGACGCATTTGAATCTCGGATAGATGATGATATTATGGCTCATTTTTGGGGATTATTATGAAGAAAATTAGTTATTGCTTATTTGATGTTGTAGTTGATTTTCACAGGTTTGTGTTCTTATCATATCTCAAATGGACTTACGGCCATTTTAGGTAACTTGTTTGTGCTTAATTGTTTATGAAGACTTGATTGAATCTAGGCAAAAGTGTACGATCTACCTTAAGATTGCTTACTAACGTACAATTTGCTATCAACTTTAAGGAGTTACCGTTATTGTGCTCATGTCTCATATAGAGAAGTGAGATTTATGTCAAGAGGTTCGACCTACTTATACGTTTTCCAGTTGTATGAGTTTCGACGCATGTGAATTAGTCAAGACATAATATAAAAGTTTGGAAATTCTACTTCTTCAACATATGGGTTATACTCATTTTTTCTTCATTAATAATTACTACTTGGAGCCTACTGAGTCATTCACACGGTACTTCTAATCTCGAAACAACCACCAATCTACGAATAGAAACTCGCATGGCTCCATAGCATTAATATAACAATCCAAAGCTAATGATTGGTTGTATCAAGGACAAACAAACCCAAAAAAACGCGGAAGAAAATTCCTACGTTTAGCAAACACATGCTTGCCCAATGACCACGTGACCACCACATGTACTTCTTCCTCCCTAAACCCACAAAACCAAACAGCACACCCAAGGATCGCCTCCACATCACAAGCACTTCCATGAGTCTCAACGTCATACTAACTAGGACGATTTGCATCTTGAAAACTCGAATCAGTACCAATGCTATAATAACCCGCAATTTTCATCAATGTAAATATCCATCTATTAAATTAGATGCACTGTAAATATCCATCTATTAAATTAGATGCACTGTAATATCCATCTATTAAATTAGATGCACTGTAATATCCATCTATTATAAATATATCACATTCTTACAGGGAAAATTTTTGCTTTATCTCAATATGCAACGTAACTTGCATCTCTGAAGTAAACGAGCCCACACAACCTCTATCAATGCCATCTATATCTATGTATATATCATATAAACATCCTAATATGTCAAGTCTATATCCTAATATCATTTTTACCAAGTACATTATCCATTTAACGTACTTTTCAAAACGTTATATCAAAACAAGCATTAAACGTTAACGTTTACATCAAAACCCTAATTATATGTAATGTATACATATAAAATGAATGTGCAAACCTTCAAGCATGTGTACAAGTGTACAATGCACAATATTTGAATCATATTTTCCCTCCAAGTCAATGTACAACTCATTTAAGCTTAATGTACAAGTCAATAATGCCTAAAAACCTAATTAGGTCATTTAAGCTTCTAAACCATGTTTAAACTTTATACCACTTTAACACAAGGTACAAGTACTTAATTCATGACTCCTAAACCCTAATCTATCCCTAATCTTAACCCTAATCCATGTTTTAAAACCCTAAACCCTAAATGAAACCCTAAAAACCCTAATTTCATTTTAAAACCCTAAACCTTAAAACTAAACCCTAAAACTTAATCCTAAGCCCTAATCCCTAATCCTAAACCCTAAACCTTAATCCTAACACTAATTCTAAACCTTAATCTATCCTAAACCCTAACCCTAACTAGAAATTAAAACCCTAAACCTTAACCCAAAATAAAATGAACCCGACACCCTTTTCTTTCATTTTGACCTACTTTTAAGCAACCAAGCACCTCAAGCACCTCTATGACATCACCAAGCAAGCAACCAAGTAGCTTACAAGCACCTTACAAGTTGCTTGATCACCTCCTTGTTTCCATTTCAGTCGTGGCCTCCAAACACCTTTCCAACACTTCATGGCTAGTTTCTAGCTTATAATACTCATCCTACTAGCCCCTCTTAGTCACCTTAACTAGCCTAGACACTTATCAATCCCTTAGATAACAAGAAAACTTAAGAACTAAGGGTTTTGAGCCTATATATAGCCGAACTCTATACACCTTTCATTTCATCCCACACATCTCATCTCATACCCTCAAATGGAATTCTAACTCTTCCATAGCAGCAATAGAAGATCAAGAGAAGTCCCTAAGCTCAGAATAGAAGCCAAGAATCAAGAAAAACAAAGCCTTGAAGTCGTTACTAGGCGTACGAACCCGAAAACCCCATTTCGACCCATTTTAGCTCAAGTAAGCCTAAGATCTTGTTCCATAAGCTTATATTCTATACAATAATGTTCATAATACTCTTAAGATCATATATGAACTCTTGTTTGAAGCTTTGAATCCTTAAACCCATATGTTTTTGATAAAAAACCTAAAAACAACCCGTTTTGATTTTCTAGCTAACGGATCATTTTTCTAAACTTTTGTTATGTTAAAACTACTTATTTTAGTTTATACTAATAAGCTATAACCTGCAAATATCATTTGTAATCTTAAAATAACCTTGCATGGCTTTTGGACTTGTTTTGCAAAAGTTTTCATGCATAGGGGTATATATCATAACTTTCTGAAATTTATAACTAAAGGGGCTGAAAATGTCATTATTTCAAAGTTATAACTATAAGGACCTATTTTGCCAAGTTTCAAAGTTAAAGGTTTTAATTATATATACTTCATATATAAAGGACTAAACTTGTAAAAGTTATAAACCAAGGGTATATATTGCCAATTTTGCAAACTTATAACATATTATATTTTTATATTATTTATAAAAATATATCTAAATTATTCTAGCTTTTGAAGAAACTTAAAACTATAATGTATCACATTACTAGGGAGCTTAATGTAAGGGGTTTCATTTGAGTATACGTTTTGACGAGTTTTCTTGATTTATGATTTAAAGTGTCCTGGCTCCTCAAACGTTTACTACATGACCTCTGAATTATGATGGCTCAAACAGTGATACAATATTTCCATAATAAATACAATCAAAGTGATATTTCATTATGACATAAAACATATCCAATCAAACTAAGAGTTGACATATTACCCAGGTTGTGTGACGAAGCCGCTACTTTCATTTCATAAACTTTTGCCATCAATCAGATTTTACTGTACTATTAAAGTGAGTTCATAGCCTCACATTCAATCTTTTAAATGTTTCATAAACCCGTGAGGGGGATACATGCTATAAACCATAAATGCAAGTATTTTTCTGTATGCTATCCTGATACATTATTGCCTAAGTCCCTACTTTTGCCATTAAGTCCCCACTATCATGAACCGTTAATTACTCGTCGGGGTAAGCGCAAATGCTGTGAATAGATCTATTTGGGACTGGACTCCCCGTTGGTGTACCTATACTGTCGGTAACCAATAGCACACATTTGAATAACTTTACGGGTGTTTTGGCAAAGATACCCGTTGGGGCAATTATTTGTGGTTATTGATTAACCTAAGGCTTCGGTGTCATGAGCTTAGGGCAATAATATTGTTTTCCATAATAATTGTACATGCATGCAATTATTACAAACTCTGGGTGTATAACAACGTAACCCACTATTAAACTTGTATTCTAACTACTTTACTTAAACCTATAAATTTCACTCAACCTTTGTGTTGACTTTTTAGCATGTTTATCTCAGGTAATTGAGCAACTTAAGGCACGGAGTGGCATGGACTTGAAGATGGCTAAACTGTTATCATCCAAATTTTATGTTTTTAGATGTTGGGACCTCACTTTTTGTAAAAACTCTGATGAATAAATGAATGATAACTTATCTTTTAAAAATGTCTCTTTTTGATTCGTTTTCTATGATTATGACTGTTGTACTATGAAATAATACCCCAGATTAGCTTCCGCTGCTATATGTAAAAATAGGGGTGTTATAAATGCCCACCAAAAATCCATCACCCTAAAGTAATGAACTTATGCACGAATTGCATGTTACCAGTGGCAAAGACGAAAACCTAAACAAGATCATCGTCACGTTGAGAGAACCATAACCCTCGGCGAACCAGAAAATATATACATTACCAGGAAAAACCCTAGAAAACTAGGGTGTCTTGATCTCGCCGTCACCACCCAAAACAAAGAATAAGATCGCCAACCAAATGACAGATCTGTAACAACCATGGCTTCAGAATGTAACCTTTACAAAAGGTTTAATCCTTAATACACGAGCCAATCACCAACAATCATGATCCATAAAAAATAAACAGTCGCCACATGGATCGACTAGCCACAAAAGAGGTCACACCGAATTATGACATTTAGTGACATCAATTATGGGACGATTCCTATAGATGTGTAAAAAACTTAGATCGAATGCCGCCACTACAAAAACCCTACCCTAAGAAACGATTTCATACCCATAATAATTATGACTAACGATCTGCCATAAAGATTAGGCAAACTCGATAGAAGACAATTAATAAAAGGTAGAGATACGTTAATTAGAAGTAGTTTTGGCCGGTCTGGGAAAACAACAGGACTTGATAGACTCAGGGAGTCACGAGCTCAAATCTTGTGGGGTATGTACAATAAGAAGAATGTTGACTATGTTGCTCTGCTCTGGGAAGACTTCATGTATCAAGCTGACAACAGAGAAATAAGTTCAGCAAGGAAAGAGCACATGCCCTACCCAAGATTCACCAAAGTTATCATCAACCACTTCATTTCTAAAGATAAGACAATCTCTATGAGGAACAGGATCAAACTTCACACAATTCGTGATGACTCACTGCTCGGTACATTAAAATTTGTCTCCAAGACACAAGATTATCAGCAGTATGGAGCCCTGATTCCTGATGACATGATAAATCAAGACATCAAAGACTCTAAAGCTTACAAGACTTACTACGACTTTGCTACAGGAAAAGTTCCTCCCAGGAAAGCAAGGAAGTATAAGAAAGTTGCCTCACCCTCAAGAAAATTGTCTCCTGTCAAAGAAGTAGAACCTGTCAAGAAGGCTAAAAGAGTTAAGAGACCTGCCAAGAAGTCTACTACTGCGCCAACGGCAGGTGTTGTCATCAGAGATACTCCTGGTGTGTCTGTATCGAAGAAGAAAGCACCTGCTAAGGCTGATAGAAGTAAAGGTATAGAAATACTTTCTGATGTAGCTCTATCAGAAGTAGCTCAACTCAAGGAGGCTACAAAGAGAAGCAAGAAAGACTTTCATATCTCTCAAGCAAGTGGCTCAGGTGATGGAACTGATTTTGAATCAGGGGTTCCTGATGAGGAACAACGTAAGACATCTGGTACAGATGAAGGAACTGGTACTAAACCAAGGGTTCCTGATGTACCTAAATATCAATCTGAGAGTGATGATAAATCATGGGGGTGACAGTGAAGATGATAATGATGATATCAATGATGATGACGAGGATGATGACAATGTTAATGATGATGGCAGTAAAAATGAAGATGATGATGGTAACGATGCACATGATAGTGAAAAGACCGATTTAGATGATGGTGATGAGAATCCTTCCTTTACACTAAGAGATTATGACGAAGAAGAACATGATGAAGAGTATGAATCTGATGATGATAATGAAAATGTGTTTGAAGAAGATGATGATGATCTGTATAAGGATGTGGACGCGAGATCATTAGGAGCAGAACATGAAAAAGAAAGGAAAGGTGATAAAGAGATGACTGATGCTGATCAGAATGTTTCTCAAGAAAAGTCATATGAGCAAGTCGTCGAAGATGCACATGTGACACTCACTTCTTCACAGAAGACTAAAAGTTCAAAACAAAACACTTCTGTTTCATCCGACTTCGCTAGTAAATTTCTTATCTTGGAAAACGTTCCACCATCCATTGATGAAGTTGCTTCTATGATGAATGTCAAGATTCATCAAGAAGAGTCAAGCACTCAAGAACCCTCTCTTTTCACTATACCTGAGACGGCCATCCTAGAAACTGCTACTGCACATACAACAACCGTTCCTCCAACTATATCTATGATCACTCCTCTTCCATAACTAACGACACCATCTTCTGCACCAACAACCGTTCCATCTACAACCTCAATTCCTATACTTCCTAATTTTTCTTCCATGTTTTGATTCGATCAAAGAGTCTCTACCTTGGAAACGAAGCTGTCTTAACTCAAACAAGCTGACCATTCTACACAACTCCTCGAATCTGTCAAATCTCAACTTCCAACAATGGTGGATAACCTTCTGAGTACAAGAATTGGATATGCTACTAGAACAGCTCTCGAGTCATACACTAAGGAATTCGAAAAGAAAGCTCAAGAAGAGAGGAAGTTATACATAGATATTGTTGACAAATCAATAAAAGACATTATAAAGGATGAAGTCAAAAGTCTACTACCTCAGATTCTACCAAAGGAAGTATCAGAATTCGCCACTCCTGTGATCCACAGTACTATCACTGAATCACTTAAGAATGTTGTGTTGGTTAAATCTTCTTCCTAACCGCAATCTACATATGAGGCAGCAGCATCTCTCACAGAGTTTGAATTGAAGAAGATCCTGTTAGACAAATTGGAGAAAAGTAAATCATATCGAGCTGCTGAAGATCACAGAAACCTCTATGATGTACTGATAAAATCTTATCAGCTCGGCAAGGATCTCTTCGACTCGTATGGTAAAACATACTCTTTAAAGAGAAGTCGTGAAGACAAGGACAAGGATGAAGACCCTCCAGCTGGATCAGACCAAAGGTTAAAGAAAAAGAAGACAAGCAAGGATGCTAAACCACCAAAAGGCTCAAAATCAAAAGAATCTAAGACAAGTTCATCCAAAGGTACCAAGTCTTAGCCGAAATCATCTGGAAAGCCCGTGCAAGCAGAGGAACCAGTGTTTGAGACTGTAGACATTGAAATTCCACAAGATCAAGGAGGTGACACGAAGGATCAACCCAATGTCGAGGAAACTCCAATGGATGACTGGTTCAAGAAACTAAACAAGCCTCCGACTCCTAATCGTTCTTGGAATGATGGAAAGTCTATGCACTCTAGACCGCCTCAGAAATGGATCAGCAACGTTGCTAAACCAAGACAACCTCCTCGTACGTTTGACGAGCTGATGAGCACTCCTATTGAATTCTCAACATATGTCATGCACAATCTGAAGATTGGTAATCTGACACAAGAGATTATGGTAGGACCTTCTTTCAACCTTATTAAAGGCACTTGCAAAAGCTTTGTAGAACTTGAATATCACTTTAAAGAGTGTTATAAAGCTGTAACTGATCAACTTGATTGGAACAACCCTGAAGGCCATGAATATCCATTTAACTTTAGCAAGCCGCTTCCGTTAATTGAAGCTCAAAGTCGTCAAGTAGTTCCTGCTGGCTACTTCTTCAACAACGACCTTGAATATCTGAAAGGTGGAAGTTCTAGCAGGAAATACACAACTTCTACAACAAAAACCAAGGCTGCTAAGTATGATAACATTAAAGGGATCAAAGACATGGCTCAAACATTATGAAGTCCAGTGAAGGTAGCATATGACAAATATGCTATCTGGGGAACTTCTTACTAGGGTCCGAAACCAAAAACGATTCTATGCATACGCATGCCATTAGAAGTCCTCACATGATGTATTCTCCACTAAAAGAATCATTGTTGTAACCTATGTCAATGTTGTGAAGAAGTATGATTACGGGTATTTGGATGAGATTATTGTTCTACGAGAAGATCATAAGCTCTACAAGTTCAAGGAAGGAGACTTCCCAAGACTTAATCTGCATGATCTTGAAGACATGCTTCTTTTCTTGGTTCAGAAAAAGCTCTCCAACTTGGAAAGAGATGACCTTTTT
>BQNB010160241.1:0-14821 GCA_026074375.1 Tanacetum coccineum | reverse complement strand
AATATATATATATATATATATATATATATATATATATATATATATATATATATATATATATATATATATATATATATCTGATTATATTTCCCCTTTCAAACTTGGAATTTTTTTTGCATTTGCCTTTTCGTTCCTAAGTATGGGGGTAAAACCCGACATTTTTGAACATTTAGGCCAATGTTCCATTCTAAGTATGGGGGAGATTTCTATCAAAATTGATCATACCTGTTGCCAGTCTGTGCCCCTTGCAACCTTGTTTTAACCAAAATATTGCTTTATTTTATGCAACAAAAAAACTTAGTTATTGTTAGAAATGTGAATAAGTAGGCCCGTAGAACTAGGTAGCTTTTGACTTGACCAAATTTTAAACTCTAGCTTTCCCCTTAGCTTTCGAGACTAAGCGTTTGCTAAACTTTAAAATTTTGCAAAGAACAAAAAATGATAGAGTTAAATATAAGTTAGATGCTAAGCGTGGAGTAGTTGGATCTCTTTAGAACTCATAGAGGTTAATTGTGGCCTTTTGCTCCCACCTGCTTAATAAACATTATATAATTAATAATAAATAAATAAAGTTACTTTGGTTTTTGCGATTCTTAGTTTTGATCCCTTCGTAGAGATTCCTTCTGGTGAAAGTAAGGTACACATCGAGGTTTTGTCAGTGTTGTTGGGAAATAGGCTACCGAGTCTTGTCGGTTAGGACACCCAATGTCTCGATAGTTAAAAGACCACAGGACTTGAAATTTGGCTAATAATAATAATAATAATGTGATAAACAGAAGCCGAAATAAGACCACTGCATCTTGACGCCCGATGTTGCAGTCGTTTAAAGGGTGGAGGTAACAATAATAATAATGTTAATCCGAGAATGATAAATGTTTGCTGCATCTTGTCGGTTAGGACGCCCGATGTTGCAGCCTTCAAAAAGGTCGAGGAAATTTCTGAGGTCGAAATAAGACTACTGGCTCTTGTCGGTTAGGACGTCCGATGTGTCAGTTGTTTAAAGGACCAAAGGCTAATATTATTGCATAATAAATAATAATAATAAAGCCAAATTTCGACTCTAGGGTTATCTAAATAAAGCCTCCATCTCTGGACTTGTATTTGAGTTGTTTCGGATGAAATAAAATGGATAACCCCTAAATCATGCAAAATTAGAACCTTAATGTGGATCTTATTCTCACCATATCGTCTCTTTAATAAAGGAATTTAAACTAATTATGGTCTAAACCGGGCACCTTTATAATAATAAGGACATAATATATTTGGCACCAAAATAATAATATCTTTAGAGGATTTAGGAATAATGGGAGAGAAAAGTTAGTTTACACTTACACAATTAGCATTTATGAGTAGTGTTAGCATCTAATCTCATATTTAATTGTGATTTCATTTTAAGCTTAGTTTGGGGATTATGAAAATCAAGGATGACGAACTCCCATTCTTAAAGCCTTTTAAATAAATTTTATCTTAATTTTTATGTATTATTAATAAGTGGTTAAAACAAGAGCGCTTTAGAAACAAATGATTTTAAACCTTTTTAATGGACCTTTTCTATTCTTGTTTGATTGTGAGGGGTTATTAGTTAAGCGGGGATAAAATTATTTCTTTTCGAGCGTGTTTTATAAACACTGCGTGTGGGACCAGCAATGGCTAAGTGTGGGGGAATTTGATGTGTGCATAAACACACATCATTTGTACCTCATAAAACACTGTTAAAACTGACTAAAACACTAAAATATGCTTAAATATATTGCAAATATGTTTGTTTTGTGTTTTTATGTCTTATAGGTACAAAGGATTGAAAACAAAGCAAAAATGGTAATTTTGGGTGACTTTCGACGACATTTTCACGTTTATCGAGATTCAAACGAACTCGTAAAAATCCCACGATCACTCCATTAGAAAGAGCGCGAAATTACGAATCTATCGGTACCTTCCTCGCCTTTTGAACCCTTTTCTATTTGAACCTATCATGCTTTAAATTGGACCTATTATATAAATGAACCCGACCTAGTAAATTAACCCTTAAATAAAAAGAAGTGAACCATTATAATGTATCTATGCTTGAGCGTAGTTGGTTCTTGTGTTTGAATTGAATCTTCGACCGAGAGGTCGGGGGTTCGAATCCCACTTGGGCCAATTGTAATATTAAGCTAGAACGCCACGTTAGCTGCCACATGGTGCCAGGTGGCATGCCACGTGGTAGTCTGACCCGTTGACCTAACCGTTGACCCGTTAGTTGATTAGCGGTCAACCATCGTTGACCGATGGTCCGGTGGCTGTCCGGTTGTCGTTCGGCGGAGGTCTGGTGGTGGTCAACGGTGGTCGGCCACCGTTGACCGTCGTTGGTCACCGTTAACCGCCACCGTTAACCGGTGGTCCGACGGTGGCTCCGGTGATGGCTCCGATGACAGCTGGCAGGCCACGTGGCACCAATCACAAGCTGACACGTGGCATTCTAATCATAAGGTATGAGGTACTGTAGCTGCAGGTACAAGATCAGAGGGTTCAGTACAAGGTGCAGGCCAGGTACGAGGTTCAGATGACAGAAGGTTCAGTACCAGGTATTAATCCCGAGGGTTCTAGACGCATGCGTGGCACACTCTCGTTGGTGGATCCAGCTGGCGTACTATGAACACAATTTCTTGCCAATCGTTGGCAATTAAGTCGGTGGGAGGAAAGTTCCTGGAAGCTGCATTATATACGCTCCTCACAAGAATGTCCGAACTACCCTTAGATCTTGCAATCTGAGTGGATGATGACCTGAATGGACGAAAATGACCCCAACTTCCCCTTTGGGCTATTTAAAGTGGACGCAGCAGACTCATTGGGGGTTAGATTTTAGGATTTATTTTAAATATAGTAGTTGTAGTGTAGTTTAGGAGTAGGAGTAGTATAGTTTAGCTTATTTTGGGATTATTGTACAAGCTTATTGAAGCTTATTAGATCTAGCTTATTTTAACTCTTTAGCTTATTAATGAAGAAGTTTATTTCAAAGGTTGGTGTTTTCTTTAGCTTATTATTTATGCTTATTCTCTTGTCTTTTTCTCATTTCTTTTTAGCTTGTTTCCAAATAAGCTCATGCTTATAGCTTATTTTTGGATCCGATCTCTTAAGCTTATATTCTAAAAAGCTACTTCCATAGCTTATTTAGACTAGCTTATTTTATAGTGTTTTCGATTTAAAGCTTTTCGAGTTAGCTTATTCTAGCTTATTTTTATTGCTAATTTTTCTAGCTTAATGTTTTTATCTTATTTTTCCAAAACCTTTTAATTTAGCTTATAGCTTATTCATATTGTTTAACCACTGTTTGAAATGTGATTTGATGGAAACTCATTCCACCTCTTTGGCGTGGAGCTTAAGGGTCTTTTAAGCTTATTTCTTAGATAAAGTTTTAAGCTTTTTAAGTGTTTATCTAGCTAATTAGTGAATAAAGTTCATACCTTTACTAGCTAATTAGTTATTTAGATATTAATAAAGTTTTAAGCTTTAGATTTTAAATAAGTTTATTAGATCGGGTGGTTTTAATTCGATTCGGTTCATCATACGGTTCTATCCTCTTTCTCTTTTTCAATATTAGTAGTTTAGATTTATTTAGCTTATGATGATTATGTTTGCTTATTTGTTGATTAATATGCTTAGTGAGTAGATTTTATATATGTTTGTTAAGTGATAAATTGTTTAGTGAATTAAGTGTGATTAATAAAAAAGGAAAAATATTGATTAGTGATTTTTATATTACTTAGATTATTGTTTTGGTTATTCGAGCGGGCAAAATCCGTAAGAATAATTAGGCATTAATTTAGTAATCGATATCTTTATAAAAGTTGTTTTCAATATAAGCCAACATTGTGAGAAGATAATTTGTTAGAAAGATATTGATTCATCGATAAGGACTTAATTGTATATTTAATTCACACTTAAGGATCTAATCAATTCACTTAGCAAGCATATCTTTTATTATATACCTTTTCGTTTATTAGCTTGCTTATTGTCATCTAGTTTTATATAGTTTGTTTTTATTATATTCTTAGTTTAAAAACCAAAAACCAAAATATTTGTCATCCAAGCATCAAAAAAAACATTCTCGTGAATTTCAAATTCATCTCTCGTTGGGACACGACATCCGGAGGATCAACTATTACTTTTCCTAAAGTAATTTTTATCCGACGTGATTACTATACTTATATATTTTACCCGAACTTACCCGACTCGATTTTATTTGAATCACACACCCGATTCATGAGATCCATGAATGACTCTGGTGTATTGATCAAACCAAATGGCATGACATGAAACTTGAAATGTCCATAACGGGTCCTAAATGCGGTCTTTGAATATACTTTTATCGAGCTCTAGTTGGTGGTAACTAGTTCGTAGGTCGATTTTTGAGTAAACGCTAGATCCTTGTAGTTGATCGAAAAAGGTCAGTAATCCTAGGTAGCGGGTAACGGTTCGTCATGGTTAGCTTGTTCAATTATCGGTAGTCGCTGTACATCTTGAAGGATCCCCCCCCCCCCCCCCAAACCTTTTTTTTAACGAACCAAATTGGAGCCCCCTAACGATGGGAAATAGTGGTCATATAAATCCTTTGAGCAAACGACATATAAACGCTGGAGACGTCAACTCCTCTGCCTCACAACATCAACCATGCCTCCCGAGTCTCATGTTATCCTACTTCCAACTTACCAATCCTATCAAACAACTCAGCATAACTCTCTCACTAGCAACTATCGATGCATACCCATCACTCATATTGCTTCGAATTGTTAAAGTTTCATCACCTAAGGGTATACGAACAATCTTTTTATCACAATGGTCATGTTGTGGTACTTTGTCAAACAACCTACACCGATGATAACGTCGAAACTGCCAAGTTCTATGAGCATTATTTTACTAGAAGTTTGATGGATGAAATCAGAAAATTCAGTATACAATCTCAAATGTTGGTATCAACTTCTATAAACTTTCTGTCGGCTAACTCAATAGAGTACTTAGTGTGTACGGTAGATGGGACTATGCCACTTAAAGAGTTAAACTCAGTTGAGATGAGGCTTCTATAACCTAGGTTCCATGTACTTGTAAAGATTACGTCCTTTGCTTTAACTTCATGTCCATCAGAAGTTTTGTCGGTACGAGAATCTCATAATTTAATTGATTGCAAACTCACTAAAAGGTAAGTTAGTTGAAGGAAATCTCCTAGTTCTTTTGGTTATAACCCAATTAGAAGGATAAGTTCATTACGTTCTAGAATCTTACAATCCGTAATTACCATGACTACAGGAAGTATGATTTGGTCTCTCGGCCAAGGGTATGGTTGTTGGGAATTATGCATTCCTGACTTAGTACCGTTAGTTATATTACTTAGTACCGCTAGTTGTAATTTGTACTGACCACAACAACATAATTAGTGACTTGATAATGAAAAATAATAAAAATTTAGTACCAGGTAGTATAAAGTAGTTAGAACCGGTTTAAGTGAGATAAATGAGCATGAGATAACTTAGGAAAGGAAAATGCAAGATCCTTTATACGCGTTTGTAAAGCCCGATTATAGGTTCCTTAGTGCTAACAAGGAACCCTAAGGCCTAGTAGAATATTATAGTTCTACACTATTCAAAGAGACGAATAGTAATCATAGCTTGTATCTGTAACCAATGCAATTCAAGGTTTAATATAAAAGTTTCTTTTGTAATATTCAATATTGTACTTCATATAGCATTAATTAGTATAGATTCCGCATAATCAATAGTGTTACTTAGTGTTTCATTATGAAGTTTAAATTATCAAAGGCGCAAACACATTGCATAGTTTGAAGGGTTAAGATCTATTCAGTAAAACGATCCAACAAGTCGTATCAGATCTTGTGTGGAAACTCTGAATAAGAAGGACTTAATTGCAAGATGGCAGAACAAGACATTCCTCCACCTACTATTACAGCAATGAAGATTCCTATCATCAGGAAGGGTAAATACGATATTTGGAGCATGAGAATGCGATAATATATCTGTCACACAGACCATTAAAACCTTATTGTGAATTTTATTGTCAAGTAGAATCTAAAGAAGATCCCAGTCATCATCCAACTAGAGAAACATCTGCTCCTCCTGCTCCTAAGACTGCCAAACAACTGGCTGCTAAAAGGAATCAGGAAAGAGTTAAGAGCATATTGCTTTTAGCAATACCTGATGAATACCTCCTCAAGTTTCACAATGTTGCAGATGCTAAATCACTTTGAGGAATCAATTCAAATCAAGGAGTTTTGTAGGTAATGAATAATCCAAGAAGATGCAAGAAAAATTTTCAATGAAAACCCCAGTTAGAAATTTTTACTACTGCATCAGATGAAAGTTCAGACAGGCGTATGATATGTTTCCAAAAACACATAAGTCAATTGGAGGTTCATGGGTGCTCCAATATCAAATTGAAGATATCAACCAGAAGTTCCAAAAAGCTCCTTCTCATGGAATCAAATTGCTCTAAATCATGAAATAAGCCAGACATTGAAAGAGAATGATATTGAAATACCCTACAACAATCTTAGGGTCTATGAAGATGAGATGAAAATGTCTTCAAGTTCCACTCCTACTTCTCAGAACTTGGCATTTCTTTCTTTTGAGAACACTAGCAATACTAATGAAGTTAGTACTATAGCCAGTAGAGATTTTGGGTTAGAGTTACAACTGGAGGAACTTAGTCAAGTTCCAACTACTCCATGTGCTCATAAAGTACTTACTCTTCTTTGCACACCAACAACCAGACCTCACTTGATAATGATGATTATGCAGCAGATTGATGAGATGACTTAGAGTAAATTTGAACTTCGCTTTGCATGTGTGTTATGTAGACTTGTTCAGAGTAAAGAAGTTCATTCAGAGGACATGAAGGAACATGGATTTCAAGGAAAAACAACCTGTTTCACTTGATAAATCAAAAAACTAAATGTGCTCACAACTGTCACAGAAGAAGGGCATTTTTGCTAGAGGAATTCAGAGCTGTGAGGAATCAAGTGAGAAGATCGATGGTGACAATGGCAAGAGTAATGTCACCAACAAATGAAACTTCATCACAGTCAACTGTGGCTCAAGATTGTGTCTAGAAGCTATGAAAGAGCAATGATTTTGAAATAAAACCATCCAATTATGCTTTAATTGCAATCTCAGTACTTCAAGCACATTCAAGTTCTTCTGACCCCCCAATATGTACAAAAATAATCTAAACAATGTCTTGAATCTTTAAAACTCTTCAAAAGAAATATTTTGATAGTGAAAGAAGAAAAACAAATCATATCCCAGACTAGAAATTCAGGGTATTGAGGATTAGTCTTTTAAGAATCTCTAGAATCAAAATTCTTGAACATGAAAAGAATGATACTGGGCTTGGGGAGAAAAATATGATTTCAAAACAATGACCTTAAATGGCATGAGAAATAAAAATTAAACAACCTTAATCTAGAATTAGAAAAGGTTTGTAATGAAAGAGATGATTTGAAAACTAAAGATAGAAAAATGGGAAAATTGTCCCGATCCTTACGGATTTGAAGGTTACTCCAACCAAACCTGGGCGAATGACAAAGCCATATTCGTCCCCCCGCTTTATTGCTAACTGTTTTATGCAGGCTATTTAAAGATGGTGGTGGAGGTTCCTAATTCCAGCTGGCTCACAAGATTCATAGCCACATGCTCATACCCGACCGACAAAACATAAGGACTTCATGAAAGGCTCAAGTACATGTTTCAAGACTTCCGCTACTCTGTTACCAAACGTCTTTCTCGAAGTGACGAAGTGTTAAAGATTAAAGAAATTCAAGAAAGATGCAACATTAAAGCTTTTCAAGTCAACAAATCAAGAAAGGTATGAGCATGTCGGTCCAGAAGTCACAAGTTCACAAGATGGCAAAGTTTCAAGATGGCGAAGAGATTGTGCTTGGTTGATGATCTCAAGATGCTCAAGATCACAATGTCAAATACAAAGCTCAAGGAACAAGCTCAATCCAGAAATCAATGATCACTACAACATACTCACAGGAGAATGTCAAAAGGACGAGCTAAAGACTAAAGACAAAGCATAGTATGCTAGGCTTAAAGTTTTGTAAAATGGAGTGACCTCCCTTAGGGGGAGATTGTTGGAAACACAAAAAGTGTCGGTCACTTCCAAGTTGTAACAGGTCTTAGCTCGTAGTTTATGTAATGATTAGATTAGTAATCTAGTCCGGCCCAAGGCCCATGGGAAGCCCATCATAGCCCATGGGCCGGCCTATAGGAAGTATATAAACCCTCTCCTAGCCTTGGAGAGGGGTTGGTTGTTCCATTTGTTACATTCCATCTAATAAACATCATCCATTCCATCCATTCTTTCTATCTAACATCACAACCCACATCTCACTCTTGTTCTTGGTTTGATCATAAGATTACATGTATCTACACATTTGCTCCAAAAATAGCACAAACTAGTGGTGCTATTAGACCAATTTACCCAAGAATGGACAATGTAAGACCAAGAGGCTCATATTCACCTATCAAGAGGTCTTACTACACAAAACCAGCTTTTAGACCCAAAGACTTAAAACAAGATGTTAAAACTTTTGGGATTAAAAATATGACTACTGCTGGGACAAGAGCAGTAGTTAATACTGGTAAGGGTAAGATGGAAAATGACCTTAAGAAGTCAAAAGCATGCTGGGTTTGGAGACCTAAACTTAAGGTTCTAGATCATGACTCCAAAAACAGTGGATCATACATTTGTAAGCAATTTGACTATGTTGATCCAACAGGCAGAATCAAGTCAGTAATGGCTTGGGTCCCAAAGAGAAATTAATTCTCTTATGAGTATTATGCAAAATGTGTTGGATTGTATTTCTCTGTGTTTGGAACTAACATTTTGCAGGTTTAAGAGCTTAGAGTTTATTTGATTAATAAAGGATATGCTGATTTGATGAAAAATGCTAGAGTTGAGGGGAGGATATTGCTGTTAGCATGAATATCCTTTCAGTGTTGGTTGTATACCACACAACAAATGGTCATCAGTTCACCATGTCTAACAGACTTCAAGAACTGGCTAGTCCAAAGCAAACGGTTTTGGTAAAGACTTCTCAAATCCGTTGATGGTTGATAGTTTACCAAAAACTATATGGTTATCAATGCACCATGTTATTGCAATGAAGCATTGGCTAGTCCAAAGCAAACGGCCTTGGTAAAGACTTCCCAAATCCGTTTATGGCTGGTAGTTTGCCAAAAACTATAAAACAGTCCAATGACCCACCTCTCTCAAGAGGTTACACACTTGGAAGTGGGGAGGACAGTTTGGAACTTATGGAATTGATGGCAAACTGTACCCAAATTGTCTGTTTTGTGAGGAAAAAGAATAGAGAGATTTGGTGAGTTCAAAAACAGAAAGAGAGTTGTGTGTGAAAAACAGAAATGAGTGTTTGATGAGAAAAAGAATTGAGAGATATTTTGTGAGTTTAAAAATAGAAAGAGAGTATATGAGAGTCTACATTGGTGCTGAATATTTATAATGGATCAAGTTTGGAGTTAATACTGCTTGGTATAACACTTAGTACTGTCAGTGTTAAGTTAATACTGCTAGGCAAGTATTACTACTGCTGGATGAAGTTAGTACTGTTAGGCTTAACATTAGTACTGCTAGACCAAACTTAGTACTGCTAGGTGACCGTTAGTACTGTTTGAGTCCTAACAGATTTTCCTCAATCAAAGAGCCGTTGAGATATTTACACCACATATATAGCTTATAGGGTTTGACTAATTAGAGACTTCTTGATTTATCTATATCATTAAAAGATTTCTTTAAGATAATTACAACTCTTTTACAGTCGGTGAAAACACACTCTTTTAATCCTCACTCATAATTCAATTCACTTTACTAGACCATTACACTTAATCACACGAACTAATCCCACATCTTTACTCATCTTCTCATTCATAAAACGGCATAGTTGGAATTTTACGACAAGCATAATATGGTCACATATTTGGTTAAATTTGAAAGCAGTGAGGGTTTTGATGAAATCATAGATTTTCTTACTTCAAGCCATATTTACTATGCCCTTACTAAAAATCCCATTATTTTTGTGTCCCTTATTGAACAATTTTGGGAAACTGCTATTTTGAGCACTACTGAGGAAGGACTTTAAGTTATTTCTAAAACTATTGATGGACATGAAAAGCTCATAACTGAAGCTTCTTTGAGAAGACATTTGAAGTTAGAAGATGCAGAAGGCATTTCTTTACTCACCAATGAAGAAATATTTGAGCAATTAGCTTATATGGGGTATGTGACTAATTCTGAAAGCCTTACATTCTTTAAAGGACATTTTTCACCCCAGTGGAAGTTCTTTATCCACACAATTCTACATTTGACAGCATGGGATTAATTCAGCAACAACATTGCTACAGCAATCATCTGTCTAGCTATAAGCAGGAGGTTTAACTTTTCCAAATTCATCTTTGAAGCTATGGTTAAGAACTTGGATAGCCCACACAAATTCTTATTGTATCCCAGGTTTATTCAACTTCTTTTTAACAAACAACAAAGTTTACTCTTGCCTCATACCAGAACCTATCCCACTCCTACTCTGACAAGTAAACTGTTTAGTAATATGAGGAGAGCCTCTAAGGGGTATTCAGGGGTAGTAACACCATTATTTGAGAGTATGTTGGTACAAGTACGTGATGAAGAACAACAACAATCACCCTCAAGGATCACATCTTCACCATCATTATATCCACTACCCACTCAACCATCCCTTTCACCAGAACCAATTCAACCCACTCATGAGGCAGAGGAGACTATTTCTATGCCCCATGATTCACCTCTCCATGCTGTTCACTCACATGGAAGTGCTGAGGGTAACATGTAACAACATGATTTGACAGTTTTGGCTAACAAATTGAATGACATGATTGATGGATTGAAAAAGGACTTGCAGCAGACAAAGAAGACTTATAGTACTGCTCTCACCAAGTTAGTACTTAGTGTAAAGAAACTAGAGTACAAGCTGAAGTCTGGCAAGGCAAGGAGAAAAGCAAAGATTGTTCTTTCTGATGATGAAGAGATTGCAGAGGATTCTTCTAAACAGGGGAGGAAGATTTCTCAAATTGATGAAGATCCAACAATTTCTCTAGTACAAGATGAAGGTATTTCTTGGATTCAACAGGAAGCGGAAGTTCATGAGAAGCCCAGTGATGAAACTAAAGTAATTGTACAAGAAGAGTCTCCCACTGAAATTATTGAAGAACATGGAAGTGGTGAGTAAGGTGAGATGGAGATTAGTATTGCTAATCCTCCAAAAGTTACAAAGGTTAGTACTGCTGAAGCTCATGTGTATACAAGAAGGAGTGCCAAAGATAAAGGAAAGGCTATAATGGAAGAACCTGCTACTCCAAAGAAGGTTAAGAAAAGAACTCAAGTGCAGTTAAGTATGGATGAGGAGTTAGCTAGGAAGATGGAAGAAGAAGAAAGAGCCAGATTTAATGCAAAACAGGAAACAAGAGCTTTGCAAGAAGAGGAAGAAGAAAGAAAAAGAATCTGATGACTTTGAACAAGAAAAAGAAGATTTAAGAATGTGGTTATCAGTTTTTAAAGATGAAGAAGAATTTGTGACTCCAGAATTTATCTCTGTCAGATACCTTATAATTAATTGGGAGTATCAGCTACTTGGTCGAATGGAAATGAAAGATATGGAAGTATACAAGTTAACAAAAGCAGATGGAACTGTAAGCTTTCATGGAGGTACATAGTCATTATTCAAAAGACTCGACAGAGATGACCTGAAGGTTTTATACAAATTGGTTCAAGAAAGATTTGAAGATCATTCTCTAGAAGAAAAGGAATTAATACTTTGGGGAGATTTGAGGATGATGTTTGATCCAGATGAGCAAGATGAGATATGGAAGAACCAAGAGAGTTGGAAGGTACTAAGATGGAGATTATATGAAAACTCAGGAGTTCATTCAGTGTTTTTAACTGATACTCCTATGGAGATCAACATGCTTGTTGAGAAAAAGTACCCACTCAAAAAGGAAATACTGGAGAAGATGATAAACTTGAAGCTGCAAGCTGAAGAAGAAAGCACCATGGCATTTGAGCTAATCAAGTTTACAAGATCACAGATTAAAGAGAAGCAACAAAGTGTTTGAAAGAATCCTCAGCCATAGAAGAAGATCTAATCCAGAAGAAACTTGGGATTTGAGAGTAAATCACAAGTTTAGGGGAGGATTGTTGGGATTCTAAAGCTTTTACAAGTTAATACTACTTGCTCAAGATTAATACTGCTAGTGAAGACTTAATGATATTAATGAAAATTAAAGAAATAAGTCTAAGTCTTTAGTACTGCTAGCTTTATAGTTAGTACTGCCAGTAATAGTTAATATTGTTAGTTAGTATTAGTACTGCTAGTGTATTGTATTAGTACTGCTTATGAGATATGCATGAGATAAATTAAGAATAGATATGCATTATCTCTTAACGCGTTTTGTAAGCCCATTAGGGTTTTCCTTGGTGTATAAAAGGAACCCTTATGACATAGTTAGAGACATGAATTGTTAGATAGAAAAACACAATAGTTGTTAGGCAAAACATATAGTTTTTTTATGATTTGCTTAATATAGTGAAAGCTTCTTTGTTTTGATATTGTTCTTATTATTCTTCTGAGTATATAAAGATTAATTCCGCATAATCTTTATATATATACCACAAGGTTTCTATCATAGTTGTTTTAGATTTATCTAAGATAACTAAAGCTTTAACAAGCTAATCAAAGATCCTGTTATAAACGAGATCAACAAGTATTGTTGGGATTCTAGATTTGATGAGAAAAAATAAATATAAGAATGTAACAAAAGGACTAAAATTGTAATTACAGAAATCTTCAAGCTCGTGAAGCACATAAAGATAAAGATGAGGATATCAGAAGATCTCCTTATAATGATAAAGATACATAAGATATTAGAAGATATTCTTAAATGTTTTAAATAAATGTTTGTTACTTATCTTCTGTAGTCAACGCCTTGATATCTCTTCTATATAAAGAGATTATCAGGCATAATGTTTAGATATCCATCCACAAATAAAAACAAAACTAGAGCTCGCTCCCCAAAAATGTATAGTCCTAGATATTAGATAGCAATTCGATTGAAAAAAAAAAAATAAAAGAAAAAAAAAAAGAAACAAAAAAAAAAAAAAAAAAAAAAAAAAAAAAAAAAACAATAAATGAAAAAAAAAAAAAAATAAAAAAAAAAAAAAAAAAGAAAAAAAATAAAAAATAAAAAATTGAGATTCGGAATAGTACCCATAGTTAGTTTGGTGTAGCCAAGCCCTAAATTATAGATAAGGAAATAGGGAAACGTTCGAATAAAGAAAACCTTTGCTAACTTTGATGGTCTTTAATAATTCGCTCGCATGTTATCATCAATGTTATTGTTCATTCCTAGAATATAATAAGATCTAATCAATCTTTGGAACTATAAAAACGATCTTAATCAATTGGTATCAAAAATAAGAGCAGTTTGCGTCTTGATATCTAGTATCTAAATATCGACAAAGTTGTTTGAAAAACCCATAAACCCTAATTTTCAAGAAATCATTGTGGTTAAGTTTTCAAGGGTTTTTGAAGTCAAGATGGAATAATGATGTTTATGATTGTTCTCTTTACCTATTCTTGGTATACAATACAATTAGTAAGCGTTATTTTTTTTGGGTTTCGATTTGTTGTTTTGATGCAAGATTTGTATTATTAAACCGAGATCAAGGAAATCCTAATCCAAGGGTTTTTGGCTATATGATTTTCTTGTTATTAATCTTGTTGGATTTCTTACTCTCAAGAATTTTTTTCTCTTTGTGGTTAAAAGAAAAGATTGAGAAGTTACGAGTAGAAGCACAAAATAACAAAGACTTTGATTTGTTGTGGCGATAAAACCCTAATATGGTTCTTCATTTATAATATTATTAGTTCTGGTGAGTTACCCACATGGGTGATGATGAACCCTAGTTGCACGATTACTGGTGTCGAATCTTTATGTTTTACTATTGTTGTTGTCTCGTTTGCTAGTGAAGATGCAAATTTCAGAAATTGTATATCATACGTATGGTTATGTTCATGTTTTAAGGGATATAAGAGAAGAAGATTAATGATATTACAAGAAGTTGTAACAGCAGGTTGCATAAGGATGATTTTAATGTTGCTCGTTTGTGTTCAACGAAGGTTAGTGCTGCCATCACGTTTAATACTGCTCAACACAAATGTGCTATTATAGATTTGTGACGTTAGTGCTGCTTGTAGACATGGTTAGTATTGTTCGAATATAAGTTAGTACTTCCATGGTCTACATTAGTACTGCTAACGTGTGATTAATACTGCATCTATATATGCGAAGAAGTGGTTATGTCTACGAGATGATTTGTGATAGCAGTCGTAGACCCTGATTCATATTTAAGGTTTGATGGACTATGCGTTTTGTGTATTTGTGATTAACGCATGAATTGTTGATTGTGTGGAAGATGAGAATGATATAAACAGCAACTGTATGGTTCATGATTGGATTTAAAGCTATATGGGCCCCATGACACGTAGGTTTTTAAGTGCTGCCCGACAAGATTAGTACTGTTACAAGTGATTTAATACTGTTCGAGCAAGTGATTGTTAATAGTGCTGCTTATATGAAGAAAGGAAGCATGGGCATTATTGATACTGTTTGGGCTCAAGTTCAAAGCAGATGTTGTTCATGGTTAATGCTGCTTATGAATTTCATTGGTCTCATTGGGTTTTAGACATGAAACTACTATTGGGCTCGTTATATATACT